>CAUYON010187576.1:0-66689 GCA_963573935.1 Arctocebus calabarensis
TCAAGGAGCACAGTTATTTCTGCCAAACGCCAAGGGATAAATATTCAAAGCTTTGTGAGCCAAAAGGCCAAATCGAATATAAGTAGGTACTTATACAGCAAAAATGAAAACACATTTTTGTAATTTTAATTGACAAAGTAAAAAATATGATAATAATAATAATCGAATACTTTTTTGGTAATGTAAGTCTACTAGTAAGAATGAATTTTTTAAAAATAACATTCTACTTAATTGAGGTTCAACATTAAAGTCTCACTTCATCGTCCTAGGTAGAGGGCTGTGACGTCATAGCTCACAGCAACCTCAAGCTTTGGGGCTCAAGTGATTCTCTTGCTTCAGCCTCCTGAGTAGCTGGGACTACAGGTGCCTGCCACAATGCCCAGCTATTTTTTAGAGTCAAGGGTCTTGCTCTTGCTCAGGCTGGTTTGGAACCTGTGAGCTCAGACAATCCACCCACGTTGGCCTCCCAGAGTGCTGGGTTTATAGGCATGAGCCACCTTGCCCAGCCATTGCAATGTTTTTCCTAAAAATTTTTCCTATGGCTCCTGGCTACTCGAAATTCAGGCTGTTGGCTGGATGCTGCCTGCTGGATGTAGTTTGCTGATGTCGGGTTAGAGGCTTGAGAGAAGACCAGGAAAAGAGCAAGTGGTGGTTAATCAGGAACAGCTGTTGGGCACTGCTGTCTGTGCGTGGTGACCAGGATCCTGGGGCCTAGTGCTTTTCAATAATAGGGAGTCCTTAAAATAAATTTGGAAACATTGCGTTAGCAGAGATGGAGAATAATGTGGAAATGAGAGCAAGCACCCTGATATAAGCAAAGCAAGCCAGCCCAGAGCAGTGTGAATGGAGAACAGCCGACCCAGGGGGGAGGGGAGGGCTCCCGAATGGGCAAAGGTAGGAGATCCCTTCTAATCAGTGGCGAAGAGTCTAACCTGTTCCTTAGCAAGGAGGAACTAGGCTTTAGATCAGAGCCTACCAAGAACTGTATATATTTGTGTTCAAATGATCTGTTAGCAAAATGAATTACTCCTCTCATTGCAGACTCTGTGATGGCTTCGGTTGTTACTTATAAGAAACACTCCGAGCGTGTACATAGTCTCTTGGCCAGTTACTCGTCAGTCCCTGCTGGAGTCAAGATTCTGGGCTTCGAAGTGAACAAACCCAGGTGAGCAGCCCCCTCCACCTCCAGCCCCGAGCGTATCTAAAACAGAGCGTCTTCCCCTGTCCACGTCCCGTTCTCCTTCTCATAGGGGATCCACTAAAGAAAATTCTTTGGCTTAAAGCAGTAATTTATTCATTCAAAAGCCTTTAATAGTTTGTGTCAGCATTTAATCCCTTTTTACCATATTTTTAGTATCTTCTTTTTATCAGAAGAACTCAGGGGAAGAACTTGTTCTCCAGAGTCAGGCTGTGGGTTTGAATCTTTTTTTTTTTTTTGTCTCACTTTGTCACTCTCTGTAGAGTGCTATGCAGTCACAGCTCACAGCAACCTCTAGCTCCTGGGCTTAGGTGATTCTCTTGCCTCAGCCTCCCAAGTAGCTGGGACTACAGGAGCCCGCCACAACACCTGGCTATTTTTTTGATGAAGTTTGACCAGGGCCAGGTTTGAACCCGCCACCCGTGGTATACAGGGCTGGCGCCCTACCCACTGAGCCACAGGTGCTGCCCAGAGGGTTTGAATCTTGATGCGGCCCGTATGACCCTAGGCAAGTTGTTTTTTTCCCTTGGCATCAGTTTCCTCAGCTCTAATAGGAGATTAACTATTGCCACCTCATTGGGTTTTTGGTGAGCATTAAATCATTAATCCAGATACACTGTCAGGCCTGTTGCCAGTTACATATATGCTCAATAATTACCAGCTATTAATGCCAGTATACAGAGTGTCCCAGAAGTTGCCACACACAGGGCAAAGAAGAAATTGTAGCTAAATGTATTTATTTAAAAAACATTCACAAAATATTCTCGACTTGTTGACCACCTGGTCTACGTGTTGACCACCTCTTTACACACACACATACACAGCCTCTCTTCTGTTCCTGGCAACACCTCCCAAGATGCCTCCTTATGATCTTTTCCCCATGCATGGCAGCTTCGGGAACATCCATCCTGTAATTAGTTATTATTATTCAATTCACCTGTGCTATTTATCAAAATGCCAATATCATTTCTGAAATCAAATAAATAATTTCACTCACAAATACTCCTCCAGCACCAACTCCGTGCCAGGCCGTGTTGGAGCTGGAGACCCAGAAGGAGCACAGTCGGACAGTTGGCAAACACGTCCCCTGGGCAGAGGGGAGGGCAGAAAACAAAAACCCAAGAAGAATAATCCAGTAAACTGTATCTTTTGTCAGATAAAAATAAATGCTGCCAGAGGAATTAACTCAGGAGTAAGGTAGGGAATGGTGAGGGAGGTGGGATTGCGATTTAAAACAGGATGAAGAGGTGATCAGGGAAGTCTTCCTAGATATGGTGGCATTTTCCCCTGAAGGGCTGCAAGGCCTGGGCTAGGGTTGCCAGATTTAGCAAATAGCAATACAGGATATCCATTTAAATCTAGGGGTCATTCCTTATTTTATCTGGCAACGGTACTTGGAAATGAGGGATATACAGGTAGGCATGAGTTTTCTTTGGGGATAAATGACAAATGAGTTACAGTGACAAATTCCACAGAGAAGGCGGTGTCAGGGGTGTGGAGGGGGCGGTGGTGCCCTGTCGGGCTGGGCTGTGTTATCTTGTGCTGAGTCCTTGAGGTCTGGGGGTTCTGCTTAGATTCCTGCCAGTGGGAGCATGGGAAGTGGACCGTGGTGAGGCTCCATGATGTCCTCTGAAGCCCTGAGAGTTGTCACTCAGGGTCGTAGACGTCAGACTGAGATGATTTCAGATGCCTCAGGCAACTCCAGACCCAGAAACACCTCATCAGTTGCTTAACACCAGAGCCTTCGGGACCAGCATTATTGATATGCTGGCTTGGAAGGTCAACGAGATGCAAGAAAAATTCTCCAGATTCTCCACAAGTGATTTTCCATTTTTTCTTTGGAATTTCTCACCTAGGGTTGAGTGTGGCAATAATTTCCCCAGAAGGACGGTGTCCTTAGTTGGGAGCAGATTCCCTGGAGTGCCTTGGTTCTCCTGGTGGTGATCCCACGCAGGCCTGCATGGAGGGTGGGTCCCCGTGTGGTGGGGCTGGTGGAGCCAGAGCTCGTGAATGCGAGGGCCAGCATTTTTGTCCATGGTGCTCATTTCAGAAAGATCAGTTTCTAGAAGAGTACCTAGTATGTTACTAGGGACTCCATAAAACATGTTCTGAATGATAAGGATTCACAGTATGAAGTTTCCTTAAAGGTAAAATCTGGTTTTTCTTAAGATGTTTTGCAACAGTGCTTATTTGCATGCTTCTTTCTTAAAAAGTATGCTAAGCATGTTTTCTTGCAGAGGCTGAAAACATGTTTGCCATGGTGGCTCAGAGGACAGGCCCAGACCCTGGCTGCTGAGTTAGTCCAGGTTTCACGCTTCCAAGCTGTGAGGTTTGTTCTTGCCTCTGTACCTCTGTTTCCTTTTCTGTAAACGTGGGGACAGTAACACTAGCCTCATATCGGTCCCTCATGTCTCACCAGATGTTTGAAGTAAGTTGATATATAAAGCCTTTAGATCAGTGACCGTCCCACACCAGGCACTAAATGCTAGCTATTGATATGATCTTAATCTTATATTATTCCTACTATATCTTTTATTTTCTCTAACATTATAGGATGTTTAGCCCATGGTTTGCGATCTGTAATGATTATTTATATACTAGAAAAACATTATACTATTTACTTCATAGAGTCTTTTTGAAGGTATTGAAAAAGTATAATGTTTATTTTTTTCTCTTAAGATTTGTATTAAATCATAACTGTGTACATTAATGCATTTATGGGGTATAATGTGCTGATTTTATGTACAATTTGGAATGCTTACATCAAACTGGTTAACATAGCCTTCACCTTGCTTATTTAATTATTGTGTTAAGATATTTATACGCTACTCTTAATAGATCTGACATGTACCCTTGCAATATGCACCACAGGTGAGGTCCCCTGATTACCTTCCCTCCACCCCATCTCTCGCCTCCACTCCCCTCACCCTCCTCTTCCCACCTTCATTCTGGGATATAGTTGTGTTTTATCTTTCATATGAAAGTGTGGGTGATTATATATTGGTTTCATAATAGTACTGAGTACACTGGATATTTTTTCTTCCATTCTTGAGATACTTTACTAAGAAGACTATCTTCCAGCTTCATCCAGGTAAACATAAAAGACGTGAAATCTCCATCTTTTCATAAGGATGTATAATATTCCATGGTGTACATATACCACAGTTTATTAATCCATTCATGGGTTGATGGGCATTTGGGCTTCTTCCATGACTTGGTAGTTATGAATTGGGCTGCAATGAACATTCTGGTACAAATATCTTTGCTGTAAAATGTTGTTTGGTCCTCTGGATATATACCTAGCAGAGGAATGGCAGGATTGAATGGCAGGTCTACTTTGAGTTCCCTGAGTATTCTCCAAACTTCTTTCCAAAAGGAACGTATTAGTTTTCATTCCCACCAGCAGTGCAGAAGTGATCTCTTTTCTCCACATCCATGCCAACATCTGTAGTTTTGGGATTTTGTGATGTGGGCTTCTCTTACTGGAGTTGGATGGTATCTCAGAGTGGTTTTGATTTGCATTTCTCTGACGATTAAAGATGATGAGCATTTTTTCACGTGTCTGTAGGCCGTGTGCCTATCTTCTTCAGAGAAACTTCTGTTTCAAGTCAGTGAAATGGGATCACTTGTTCTTTTCTTATTGATTAGTTTGAAAAAGAGTATAATGTTTAAAATTATGATTCCTTGCCTATCATAGTCAAGAACGCCTTGGACAGACAGTGACAGAGTAATCAGAAAAACAAACAAGGCTTTTTCCATTGAACTCTCTCGGGAGCTGGGAAGAAATATACTTACCTAGGAAGGAGGCAGAGCCTTCCACTTGTACTCATGGCTCATGTCCACCTTGTGATGAGCTTTTATTGTTGGGAATCCAAAGAAAGCAGAGCTGAGAGTGAGGTAGAGGGGTGGCGTGTGGAGGCGTGTGTCTGCACCATTCCCCTTACACCCCTGCCCAGGCCCAGGGAGGTGTTCTGTACGTGACCTTCCATAACATGGCTCTCTGTCTCCCGTGCCACTAAATCCACCTTGGCTGAATTCACTGACATCCTTCTTAAGAGACAAACCCAGTGATTCCTCCTCAGCCCTCCCCTGGATTTTCTGAAGTGCCCTTTGTGAAGGCCACTGCGTCCTTGCAGGCTCAGACACACCCTCCTCCCCCTTCCCTGCACTGCTGTCCCCTCCTGTCCTTTGCCCTGTGGCGGCTGCTCTTCCTCCACTCCCCTGTGAGGTACTTACCACTACCAGATTCTGCATTGAGCCTGCCCCTCTCCACCCACGCCCTGCAGTGTCATATGTTAACTAGAAAAGGCCTCCGATGGTATCGGGTCCTAATCCCCAGAACCTGTACACACCACCTTATTTGAAAAAAAGGAGTCTTTGTAATTCAGTTGATGGTTCTGAAATAGGGAGATTATTCTGGATTATCCTGGAGTATCCAGGTAGGCCCCAAATGCCATTGGTAAGTGTCGTTAGAAGTGGGAGGATGGGAAGATTTGATACAGGTAGAAAAGGGGAAGGGGCTGTGACCACAGGCACAGAGGCTGGAGTGTCCCGGCGTGTCCAGAGGGAGCGTGGTCCCGCTGACACCAGGACTGGGGCCCAGTGATACTGATTTTGGACTTCTGGACTCCAGAACTGCGAGGAAATAAATGTCTGTCATTTTCTACCCAAGTTTATGGTAATTTATTATAGCAGCCAGAAGAAACAAATCAACCAGAAAATCTAAAATCTATGTCTTTAATTACCATTCTTTTTCTGAAGGCCAGCTGCATATGATCAAACACGTGCTAGAAATCTCCTCCAGATTTGCCACTTAGCCCTGCAGCAGGGATTACTGAGCGCTCGCCCCGTGCCAGGCCCTGTTACAAAGCCCTTTGGAAACAGCCTCTCATGTCATAGTCACTACAACCCAACAAGGCGGGTGTTATCATCTTTGCTTCAGAGCGAGGGAGCTGAGAGGTGGAAATTTGAGTGGCTTACCTAGAACTGTGAAGATGGTAAATGATGGAGCTGAGATGGGGCAGGTGTGGTGTGGGAACAGCGCTCTGATCCCTGGATGGCCCGATTTCTCACGCTCCCCAGAACCACGCAGCCGTGGCCAGCACCCCTGAGGACAGGTCCCTCTAGCTCAGTGGTTCTCAGCCTTCCTAATGCTGCGACCCTTTAATAAAGTTCTTCGTGCTGCGGTGACCCCCAGCCATAAGATTATTTTCGTAAATTATTATACTTCATAACTGTAATCTTGTTACTGTTATGAATTGTAATATAAATATCTGATAGACAGGATATATTTAGGCGACCCCTGTGAAAGGGTCATTCGACCCCCAGAGGGGTTGTGACCCACAGGTTGAGAACCACTGCTCTAGCTGCAGTCACAACCCTTTACAGAGCCATACCACGTGGCAGGTGCTGAATGGCCGTCCCTTTTAGCCATTACTAGGCGCAGCTTGCAGGTCTTGTTCAAATATCAAACTATCAATATCTGAGGCTAGCTCACTTCCCAAATCACATGTGGTTTCAGAGTTAGAGCCGACATCAAGAGGAAAGCCTGGAATTCCCGTTCTTCCTAAGAGCCTCACGTTTATTGACAAACCCTGTTCTTAGAAAACTGTGGCTGTCACATTGCTATGGCCACTTTCACTGTGTTGCTGCTGGGCCCCCGGAGCAAAGCAGAAAAGCCGAAACAGAAACATCTCTTTAGCATCTGGGTGTTTGACTTTCCCCCGGGTTTGGTGTATCTGGAGTCCCGGGGCCTCTGCTGTCCAGCGTCCCCTCTGGCTCCTCCCCCTTGTCACTTGGAACCTGGGCAGTAGTAACCACGGCTGCCATGCCTTGGTTTTTTGCACTATACTCATATTGTCCACTTAAGCTTTTTCACAGTTCTTCATAGAAACTATTATTATTGCCGTTTTATAGATGAGAATATGGAGGCTTTCAGAGGCTGGCTAATTTGTCCAAGCTCACTCAGCTAGTTACTGGCAGAGTAACTGTTTTCAGAGTCAGGTGATTAAAATTGTTAGACTAGGTAACAAGATTTCTTAACAATCAAGCTTGCTTCTTCAGGTCACGTTGGGCAGAGCTGAGGAGCCAGGTGGAGAGAAACATGTTCTTCATAGTTCAGGAGAGCGGCTTGGGCTCTGCTTCGTTCGGGGAACAGTCCGATGCAGAGCTTTCTGCCTCCGAGGTGGCCTCACACTGAGGCATAGCGGAGTTTAGTAATCGTGCTGAGGTATGTCTATGGTGTATGTATGTGTTTGTGGGATAAGTGCTTCTGCCTAGGAGGGATCTTTCCATAAGAACGAGTGTCAGGAGTTCATCTCCATCCTCAGAATCCTGTGGGACTGACCGCTCTGGGCAGAGGGGGCTTTCCT
The DNA here is from genome assembly GCA_963573935.1 of Arctocebus calabarensis. Lineage (NCBI taxonomy): Eukaryota > Metazoa > Chordata > Mammalia > Primates > Lorisidae > Arctocebus > Arctocebus calabarensis. The sequence continues at coordinate 7,570 of CAUYON010187576.1, forward strand.
GCAGAGCTGCAGACGTTTACTTCTTCAGGGAGGGTCCCTTGGGAAGCACGAGCCCTGTTGGATTTGCAGAAGTAAAACGTTGTAGACACAATCAAAACTGCAGCCTCGTGCCGGACAGCCTCAGGCTGGCTCTGGACAGTATGAATATTTGGCTAATGGGAAATCGAATTGGGGGTCCCTTTAATTGGTTTTAATGGGATGTTTATATGTGGTTGTCAGTGCTGCAGGAATACTTCCAGAAATCCCCTGCCACTCACTTGGGGTCACAGAGTGAAGCCTTAGCATTGGGGTTGCTATGCCACAGTGCCAGGAGAATGTGGGCAGAGGGGAGAAAGAAGGTCTGAGGTGCTGAGGCTGAAAGCTCATCTGGGAAAAGTCACTCAAGCCACTGCAGATTTGTAAACAGAGTTTGGTTCTCATCAGTGCCGCGTTAACTCAGAAATTATCTCTCTTTGGAAAATTCGTGAAGGGGAAGGTGCAATTAAAGAGTACACAGACAAAAAAGAAAAAGAAAAAAACGGAACAAGTTAGGGAAAAATGTAGGATGTATCAGGAAGATAATTATCTTCTGGATTTTGCCATGTTTGTAGTTAATGGTCACCTTTTTAAATGTGTATTTTGTGGCGAGTTCTTCCTTTGATCCTAATTAAACATGCTCTCTGGCATCAGTTGTTTATTATTTTATATTCCATTCAAGAAGGCCCCCATGCTGATATAAGCTTTAGACCCCAGGAAGCCTGTGTCTGGCTCTCCCCCACCACGTGCGAAGGCACTCACGGCCCCGCGGCTGTGGCTGACGGTAGGGGAGGTGGAAGAAAGAATCTGGACCGTGGGCTGCCAGGAGTGTCTGGGGGCAGAACTAGGATGCGGCTGCCCAGGCTGGTGTGAGCTGGCCTCCCTGCCGCCCCAGAGTATCTCGTTCTCTTGCCAGGAGGGCCAGTCTAATGGAAAGGCAGCTGTCCTCGCTGTGGGGGAGGAAAGCCTCCCCAACCCCGGCCACCAAGTCTCGTGGCCACCTCCTGAGGTGGCCCAAAAGGTCAGAATCAGAGGCACATTCCTTGGGGTTTGGTAAGTTCTTCAGTCTTCTAGAATGAAATTACCATGTATTAAAAACAAATGTTCTTACAGGCAGTTGCATTGTAAGTCAGCGTTCAGTGCCACCCAGTGCTGAGGGTGGGGATGTGGGGGGCCCACGGACTTCCGAGCATTCCCTGCGAGTCAGTCAGAAGGTGCCCACGGGGGGAGCACCCCCATGTCCCCCAGTGCTGAGGGTGGGGATGTGGGGGGGCCCACTGACTTCCGAGCATTCCCTGCGCATCAGTCAGAAGGTGCCCACGGGGGGGGGCGGGGGAGGAGCACCCCCATGTCCCCCAGTCCTGAGGGTGGGGATGTGGGGGGCCCCACTGACTTCTGAGCATTGCCTGCGCATCAGTCAGAAGGTGCCATGGTGGGGGCGGGGGAGGAGCACCCCCAGGCAGTCCTGCATGGGAAGACTCTGGAGCATGTTCAAAACCTCACGTCACTCAGCCCTGAGTGGCTGAAAAAGAGATGAGAGCACAAAAAGCGTTAAAGGACAAATTAGGGGCAAGGGCTTTAACAATTTCAGGCGTTTCTCAATGGTGCCCTGGGCCAGCCGTGCCCTTGGCTGTTTCCCAGCCCAGGAGAATCCTGATTACAACTGCCAATTACAGGAAGGGGGCAGGATGCAGGATGCATTCCGCATTACGGAGGGCGTAAAAAGTTAACACCCCGGCAAGGAAAGCATGTTTCCCCAGACTAAGGAACAACGTTGGGATTAAAAGCCAAAGGACACCTGGATTTCAATGAAATTCAACAACCAAGGGAGAAAAGGTTTGCAGGACGACTACAGCCAGACAGTTAAACATTAGCGTTCACTGGTTTGAAGTGTTGGGGTTTTGCAACGGTGTGGTCTGGAAGCGTTCCAGCAGGAAAGCTATTTTCTTTTAAGAGGAGAGACCTCTGCAATATTTTCTTTGCTGAAATAATGTGATCCTAATGACGTCTTATATGACCTAGACTTTAAATAGATCCTAGTATTTAGCTGACCTCCTATTTACCAGCTTTTTACAGGTCAGCAGTGAACTATCAACAGCTTCTGATAATTAATTCTACTCTCTCTCTCTCTGTCACACACACACACACAGCCAGAAAACAAAAACTGTTAGGCTGTTAGTCTTATCTACGCTAAGAGGAAGCTCTCCTATGTACCAGACTTCCTCTGTGAATAATAAAAAAAAGCTGAATTTCTGCAGAAAGGTCCAACATCGTGAGGTCTGAGAATGAAGAAACAGATTGGAGGCTACAATGCTGCCCTGTGTTCAGCTCCTTCCTTGCTGAAATACTGTGGTTCATCCGGCACTGCGACAGCTTTACAGTAGTTAGGCCGGGTGTGGCCTGGACGGCACTGTTAACACTTACGGCCCTGCAACCAGCCACCCTGGGTGGTTTGCACAGCAGGAGGAAGCCCTCCTTCGCAGCAGCTGGAAGAGTTCCTGCTGAAAACTAATTTTACACTATTAGAAACTTCCTCTATTGACCCTGGCAATTTTTGAGCACCTACCAGAAAACTATGGCTGTGGTCTTTCTTTGGAGGCCACCTATCCCAAAGCAGATCTGCTATCTGAGGGGGAGGGGGTGTTGTGGGTGCTGTGGGGGGGACCCCACGGAGAAGACTGGTGGGGGAAAGAGCAAACTCGCTTTCTTCAACTGGTGGGGTGAGTAGGGAGCCAATGCTGGGCCCATCTCACAAGTTGTAAACGGGTTGTTGGAACACATGAGTCTTAACGTGTCAACAGATTGTGGGTGCGCGTTCATGTGTGAGTGAAAGGAAAGGGCTTATTATTAGATCCAGCCTCTCGTCAGCATCTATAAAACTCCTCAGGTAGGGGCATGCTTTATAATTAAAGGATTCCTCCGTCTGCTAACTGCCGGTGACATGTACCCTTTTTTTCCAAGGCAAGTTTCTGATTGGGGGGAATGATTAGTAATAGTGTATGTTCTCCCCAAACAGCAGTTTAAACACGGTGTGCTCCAATAGACATGAAGGAACTGGTTAAGAGGATCTTTTCTGAGAGAGGTCATTGTCTGCTGCATTAGACAAAATAAAACTTAAGTATGACGTGCAGCCTGGTGGACCTTCACCTGCGTCACTCATGGCGGCCACGGTGCAGATTTTTGGACCTGTTGTGTGTGTGACTTTTGTACTTCAGGCTGAGCAGACAGCAGATGGCTCTGTGAAGTTCGCGGGAGGAAGAGCCTTCAGAAGGAAGGTCGAATGAACAGACAGAGGGTTTAGTATTCCTCCCCCCACCCCCGAATATAGCTTTTGTACAAATACCCGAGACTTGTTTACAAACTCTGTTGATGACCCAGCAGTGTGACGCTCGCGGGCAGGTGGAGAATCGGCAGCTGGTAACCATCAAGGTATGGTCCAAGTTTTCAATTCGTACTCTTCAGAAAAAAAGTGCTGGTTACCTGTCATTTTCCTACGTCGTTGCTTCAAACTTACGTTTACTATGGTTACGTTACTGCAGATATCTTAAAATAACAAGCTGGGGGTGAATATGAGAACTTAAAACGAAACTAAACGCGTCACAGATCTTTCTTCTTGATGTCATGGGTGAGCTCTTCCTCCCCTACGCGCTGACGTCAAGGCTCTGACGTCATGGCTCTGACATCATTGCCTCGTTGACGCTTCCCTTTGTCCCGCCCCCGTGTCAGCCCCTCAGCGCGGGTCAGGCCTTTGTGATCACGACGCAGAACAACAAATTCTCTCATGGTGCGGTGCAGTCTTGCACACGCAGGAAACTGAGGCAGGTGTCGTGAAATGCCGCGGTGGCCTCTGATACTTTCTACTGGACATTATCCTCTTTCACCGACCCTGCTGGTCTGGACAACTGAGAGGGCCGTGTCACCCTGACCAGGTAGTCCCTCCACTCACAGTGTGGGGGACAGTGGGCTCCGCCAGTAGCACCCCCGCCTCAGGCACCCAAGGCCACCTCATAGCTGCTCTCCCTTCAGTTTTCCCTCTTCAATTCCTTATTCCACAGAAGGATCTCAAAGGGTACGTCCAGTCATTTGAGCCTCTTCCAAGTTCAAAGCCTTCAACGGCTCCTTGTCTTACAGTTGAATCTCAGCCCCTCCCCCTCACTGCGGCCTCTGTGACGACCTTTGACTCTCCGTCCTGCCTAATCTCCTGCGGTCTCCTCCTTCCCCCGCTCTGGCTCTACAGAATTTGTTTCAGTTCCTCCGGGACACGGATCCTTGCCTGTTTGGGTACAAGTTGCTTCCTCTGCCAGGAACACCCTTCCCCAGCACCCCCAGGACCCAGCGCTGTTTACCCTTCGGTCCTGGCTTCGTTTGTTTCCTCTGCAAAGAGGCCTTCCTCACCTCCCTGGTAACGGCAGGTCATCCCTTGTCACTTTTTATTCCCATTGTTTGAGCACTTTACTGCACTTGGAAAGAAGAAGAAATACAACAGCTAGAAAACTGTGCCCGGGTAACTGGCAGGATGGAACTGGGAGGGGCAATCCCAGCAGGAAGCGGTGGGTCTTCGGGCTGGATCTGCTCCTATTAGGATCAACAACTTCAGCTTGGGCACTGTGACCTGCTGCCATGGAGCTTGCCCGTGGTGACTGCAGCTTCACTTTTGTTTGGATAATGATCACATTACTGCTGAAAATTCTCCATGTCTCTACTTTGCTAAGAAGAAGGAAGGAAAGGAAGAATTTGGTCGCTTGCAGGCCAACAATTTAAAGAGAGCCGCTAGTGGCCCCTGGTATTTAACAGGACAGAACCCTACAGAAAGGCAGTGGTCAGGGACAGCAAGAGCCTACAGGTCAGCCAGCTCCCCCAGGTGGGAGTTGTCTTTAAGATCTCCAGATTCTTGAGTGAGAACTTACTTAGAGGGTTTTATGGGGCATTTCAATAAGGAAGCTGTTCCCACCCTTGAGCCCTCCCTTCTCTGGCTTTGGAGGCCTTCCTGCAGTGGGGATCCTGCAGAATTTGCTGACTTTGTACATAAGCAGGGCCTCTGAAGGGGCCTGTTTGCGTCTTCATCCTGGGGATTGAAAGTCCCTATTTCTGTCACCCTGTTACAGGTGCTCGAGGGTCCCACCCTCCACCGGCAGCTGGACGAGGACAAAGAGGCGGAGTGTGTGGTGGAGCTCAGGTGGAACTCAGTCCTGCAGCAGGACACCTACAACAGCATTTGAGCTCCAGGGGCCTGATGGGAAGGTGGACACCTGGCTTTTAATGTCTCTCTCACCTTCGCTGGCCTTCACATGTAGGCACTGGGCTGAGTCCTGCTCCTGCAGAAGGATTAACGGGTGCTGAGTACCCACTAACTGCCATCCTCAAAGCACGGCCTGTTCACACACATACGTTACTGTAGCACAGCCAGCCTGTCTTCCCAGCCTGACCCGCTGCCACAACCGTGCATGTGTCACTTCTCAGCTTGGCACTGCCGGGGCATTTAAGCTCTGAGTGAATTGACTGTACTGCGTGCTGCTCCCCAACGCGCCCATTTCTCTGATTCCCTGTAATTCGTCAACAAAGATTTATGTTAACTATTTTACCTTTTTTTTTTTTCTCCCTGAGTCTCAACCTTGCAGAGTTTACTATGGTCACTTGGAATTCAGTAGGGGCTATTTTTAAAAGGACTAATTGTTACAACTTCTCTCTCATAGGAAGAATCAATTTCAAGAATGAAGAAAAAATATCCCTCTCCAGGGTTCCTGCAACTAACCTTCAACCCCGTGATTTAATCACTTCATTTTAGAATAATACGTCAAGCTGTTTCCATGTCAGCCACTGACTTTTCCCAAGCAATGAGTAAGAAGAAAGATGTGGCAATAATGAAGGTGGCCTTGCCATAGCAGCTGGTCTGTAGCTCCTCTGGACCATGGGAACAAACTCGGTTTCTTCCTAGGGCCAAGTGACTTTGAATTGCAATTTATTATAAACAAAATGATCTGGCTATTTTGGGGCTTAGATTTGAGCTATTACCTAAATCCTGACGGATCATGGTTTGGGCATTTCTGCAAGAGCAGGATCTTTCTTTTTTAAAAGGAATATTTTACTCTGAAGCAACGTAACACATAGGAAACATAGGGAAGCATAGGGAGCTCGACAGCACTTACGGATTGCTGAGGATGATCTGCTGATATCGAGAGCAGTAACACTAAAACAGACTTCAACTGGCAGGAAAGAGCAGGGCCTCCTGCAGGGAGCGAGCAGGTTGGAAACCCGACGGGTCCGTGTGTTTGGGTAACATAATCTAACACAGATGCAGACTGACTTCTGCTCTAATGATATTATATTTGATATCTTTGACTTAATTGTAATTGAAGTTTAATTTCCTAGTGCAATTAAATATATTATGGGCATTTATTAGCCCCAAATGATTTTTAAACCCCCTGCCAAGCAGCATCAGTCCCAAATGAAAGCAAAGTGGACCAGGACTACAGATGACAGAAACACTAGAAGCTACAGCAAGGGACAAGGAGACTCCTCTGTTTGAGAAGACTGCGGCGTTTTTCAGTGAGACACCACATTCGTCCGCAGGCTGAGGGCTTGTGACTTACCTTTCGGTTTTAGAAAACCAGTCTTCATGGGCAGTGTTTTCAACTAAGTGCACAAAAGCTTTTAATTTTAAATGGAAGAGGATGATGCTCTATCTCTTGTGGGTTTGTGAACGTTGAATAAATCCCCTATATTTCGTTGCTGCTGTAGCTTCACAAGGGCCAATAGATGGTAGGAAACGTCATGGTCTGGGAGACTTTTGTCTCAAGAAAGAAGCAGAATTCCGTGCCCTGGACCAAAGAATCTACGCATCATACATTTACTTGTCCTCATAAGCGTATTTGTTTTTAAACCACATAGTTTGATTTTTCATTTGGGATATATAGTAACTATCTGAAGAACAAGTCTTAATTGAAATGCATGTATGTTTATTATCGTAGAACTTGAATAAGTAGTAATGTAACAACGTCATAAAAGGAAGTAGTGTGTTTTTTTATTTTCCATCTCATTTATGAGAGCACAATATAAAACCTTAAATTGATTAGTCTTCATAGATCACTTGATTAAAAAACTGAATAGTGGCAGAAGCTTCTGAAGTATTCCCGAAAGCATTGAGAGATAAACAAAAGAGGGGAAAGTTAAATCTGCAATAAAATCCCATTAATACATGTGGCTGGGGCTTCAGAAATGAGTCATCAAATGATCACTGGAAAATTTGAGGATATTTACTAAAATGTTAAAATTGACTACATTCCAACTGAAAATGTTATCCTTCTAACTAAAATGTTTATTGGAGACACAGAGAACACAGCTAGGCTATTTAATCTAGACGATTTGCTATGTGATTTTTTTTTCCTTAGGTAACCATAGTTACCAGACCTAAAGGATTTACATTAAGTGTCTACTGCGGTGGCTGGTGGCAGTAGATTGATTCAACAGCCCTTTATATGTATTAATTAATAGGAAATGAGGAAGAGAATGTGCAAAAGCCCAAATAATCTAGGAGGAAAAATGAGGAGAGACACAGGATTTGTGTACACAGGCTCCAACCTCCCAGCGTGGCTGTGTTGTCTGACCCCCTCCCCCAGCCAGAGCTCCCAGGTAGGGAGAAGTTGAGTATATTAGAAGCTGAGAGGGCTGTTCACACTTCAATGTAAAGGGCGGTTTGTAAAGGATCTGGTATTTTGATCAATACAGGCGTTCAAAATCTATAATGCCAGTTCCAGAGTAAATATTTTGAATAAATAGATCTTTAATTACATTTAGAAGCTAACTAAAATTTCCATTGTAGTCTAGTAAAAACAAGAAGTTTAATCAGACATTTGGCTGTTAAATATCACTTAGATAAAACAGCTAAATAGTTTGTTTTCCAATATTTTAATTTGAACGTCTATCTTCAAATACAAAGTGGATTAAGAATTAGTCATGATAACTCAAATTTCTTTGATTGATGAAGATTGTGACTCAGAATAATGACCTAGTCAATATGCAAACGGTAATTACTTTTATGTCAGAAACATTTTTACATCATCTGCAGTTTGTAAAGATGCAATATACAAAATAAACAAGATTGCAATGTGCTACATAACTATAATTAAGATGAGCTAATGTGATATAATAAAATTTAAAGTGAAATAGAATTACTATTCTTAATGTCTTTTAATGATTATGGATTTTATTTTTAAAATAGTAGATTAAAAATAGCTACACTATTCTGCACAACTCTGAGCATGGAATGAACTCAGTTGTTCTAGCTCTTAGGGGTATGCAAAGCACCGGTCTCATGTCTGAGAACTTTGGCCTTCTACACAAGCCCTGTAACCCACAGAGATAATCTTGGAAGATTTCTGGGAGTAGAAGAATGCAAAACATGATAGAAGTCTTAAGTGTTTGTGAAAAGCATCTTTTTGAACACACAGCCAAGCCACCCACCCACTCCTAGTCAGTGTGTGGGTATTGAACTACTGCTCACAAAGATCTCACAATAGGGAGATGGAATGAGATGGGATTAACGAATTAATACCAGTGAATAATAATTTAAAACAATTCTTTGGAATTTTAAAGGAAATCAGGGAGAAATTGCTAGAAGAAGAATCTCAGGCCCCATACCTCTTTTTCCCTTTCTAATATTTTAACATGTCTTTATGTTAAGAAAAAGTAAGAATGTCATTTTTATGCTAATCAATTATTCACTTGCATATGTAATTACAGATTTTGAAACCTGGAGGGCAATTCCTCTATTACACTTTTAGAGATACCTTACTTACCTAACCTGTGGTGCCCAGTCTTCTTACCCTGTGCTAATCCTAACTCTCTTTTAACCTTCATTTAAGTTGTGTAGAAACCATCTCTTCCAGTCAAAAGCCGCCCTGGTCCAAATATCAGTAACTTTTATAGCTCTTTGTCTCCTCTACATCTTCCCAACTATTGCCTAATTTATTAGCATTTTTAATCCTTTCCTTTGATATAAAGTCAATGTTGAGTTTCTTCTACCCCACATCACTAGAATGAATTTTGGTGTCTGAGCGTAGCGTCCAGGAGAGTCAGCAGCAAGTTCCTTACCCTCGCCTAAGAATCCCAGGATGTTCAAGGTGGTCAGAGTTCTCTCTCCCTTGGCTTGTACAATCTTAAAAAACAAGTCTTTTAAAAATGTTCATCACCCAAGTGGCATTAAGGACGTGTTTAAATATCGTCTGTTGTGCTTGGTTCAGAATTCCTAAGACAACATTTTGGTTGCTCACCATATTCTATGATAATCTCTCCCAAACAGCAAAATAACATTAATTTTACCATTTGACTCTTTTTTTCTCTCTCTCTCTTTTTTTTTTTTTTTTGGCAGCAGGTAATTTGGAGAAAAGGGAAGGAAGTTCATACAAAAAGACTAAAAACAAAGTGATGGTAGAAATAACATTTTGAAAAAGAAGTTCTTTCTACGCAAGAAGGTATAGGGTGGGCATCCTAGCACTCTAGGGGGTGGAGGTGGGAGGATCCCTGGAGCTCAGGAGTTAAGACCAACCTGAGCAAGAGCGTGGTCCCCCATTGCAACAGGTGCCTATAGTCCCAGATACTCGGGAGGCTGAGGATCTCTTGAGCCCAGGAATTTGAGGTTGCTGTGAGCTAGGCTGATCCCATGGCACGCTAGCCAGGCAACAGAGTGCGACTCTGTCTAAACAATCAAACAAACAAACTCAAGAAGATAGACGCACCACTGAACCAATGAGCAGTGTATGTATACATATGATTAAAGATGCTTCTGCAGCTACCACAAATTCACATGGCAGTTCTGCAGTTTCTGAACTGTGTGTATCTACCTTCTTCAAATTTCTTTTAAATGGCAAAGCTCATATAAAAATGTGTCAACATATGTAGGTACAAGTTAAGAATGGGCTGAAAAAAGATCAGAATTAGCTGGACATATCCATAGAAGATGGCCTCATTTTTTTTTTTCAAGGTACCCAAACATTTTTGGCCAAATTACTTTTAGAAAAGAGGAATGATTTATTGTATTCCCCCATTGGACCCTTCACAGAGCTTTATAAATTCCACAAGTAAACATCAGTGTTTTCTCCAGGGTAGTTAAATATCTTCCGGCACAAATTTACAGAAGGAAAAAAGATCACAATCTAAATATTATGGTTTATTTATTCATATTTACTGGTTTTTGAAAATACACAAATATGTCTAGTTTACGTTTTTCCAAATAAATGTAACTTTGGAGTATCTTTTTTGTGTAGTAAGGAAAACAGTCTTGTCCATGAGACTTGCAACATTAATTGAAACGGGCAAGCATTTCACCAAGATGTCAAAACAGGAAGAACTTCTGGCACAATCGGCACTGATAATAGCATAAGAAAATACTGGCCCATGTTTCTGATGAGCAATTTTATTAAAAGAACAATCTATTTAGTTTAATTCCGAGAGCCATGATGTAAGTCTTTGAGTCTTTGCAATCATATTCGTTGCTTGGACGTTGAATTTCCTAAACTTATTAATCTGTGACTGTGAATGGAGTTATTTTTAGAAGGTGACATGCTTCAAATAAATACACTTAAAAATAATGCCTTAGGAAATTACTCTTACAAAATGTTCAGCAGCAGAGGTGCTTTATAAGATGTCCACAGGTGAGACCCTCCGTGTCGCAAGAGGATACCTGAAAACTTAGCTACCTATGTCTGATCATTTCAATCTGCTCACACAGATGCAAGATTAAACGGTATGGTGAGGAGAGAAGGGTGCTGGGCCAGAATCAGGACAGGTGAGTCCAACCTAATGTTGCCATAACTGGCTGTATAAATATAGGGGAAATCACTTAGCCTTTCTTCATCTCTAAAATTATAATTGCATACTGATCAGAATAATTTTGAAGATAAAATGATATAATATAGAAGAAAAAAGGATGGAAAATTTAAAACTATAAAAGCAAATCTGTTGATTACTAATAACATACAAGTGATAATTTGGAACATTATTCCCCAACTAACCTAGAAGTTGTAAGACTCAGGATACTGCTGGTCTCCAGAGGAGATGAATAAGCATTTTTTTATTTTCCTCAAGACACACAGGAGAATGCATGTCACAAGCACCATTTCCCCATGAGGGGTAATCTAGTTTTCCAAGTGATTTTTGATGTTTATAGGCAGCTCATTGTTCAACTGCTCTTCTACCAATGCTAACTAGACAGCAGAGAGATTCCACGTCACTCTGCCAAGGTCACGTGTGTGGGGGGGGAAAGGGTGCGTCCCCCAGCCGTCTGGGGAGTCACTGGATTTGTCCTCCAGAGGCAGATTTGGGGGTGGGGTGAGGTGGGCTGCATCCTCAGATTGCTCACATTTCCGCCGCTCTGATTATTACCCTGCGCGGGGCTTTTTCAGGGGCACGTCACTTGCTGTGGAAGTGGTACAAGGTGGAGAATCAATAGAAAGAGGGGAGGGGGCTGGTGTGGAGAGCCCAGGAGCAGGACAGGAATACGGGGAGACCGGCCACAGGGCTGAGAGAGAGGGAAACGGCAGGCCGTGCGGTGTTTTCGGCTTTTGTCTTAGCTCCTCCTGGTATGAGCTTTGGGGAATAGTTGCATATTTGCTGGCTTTCTATCTTCTGGACTCAGGGTTGAGAGGGTAGGAAGCAGACACGGCAGAGGGGAAGGGTGACACCACGCTGAATGGGCTGGGCCGTGCTTCACACTGCCCACTGTGCGCCTGTGTGGTGTTTCCTGCAGCTCTCCACAAGGGTGCCGGCGTGGGGGGTCACTCCTGGCTGGGCACCAAGTCTTGTCATTGTGCCTTCTGGGCCCCAGCAGCTGTTTCAAGAGCTGCTGGTCTCCAAAGTTATGTCCAACCTTGAATGTCCAGAACTTGGAAAGAAGAGGCCAAGTGCAGGCCCAGTTAAAATTTAAGCCTAAAAGAACTCTGAGCAGACAGGGAGCTGAATGTGAGGACCCATGCGCAGGAATCTAACCAACATCTGCGGCTTCTCTAAGTGACCAGACCTCCTTGAGGATGCAGTGATGGTGATGTAATGCGCAAAGCTCTTGTGTTTGGAAAATGTTTGAAAGAAAGAATGTATATAATGTATTGAGCACGCTGTCTGGCATATGGTAGTAAACTCAGTAACAGTAATGATTATTAAGGTCAAAACCAAGTATCTTCTTTTTGTTCTAACTCCATTTCATTGGTACCAGAATTTTTAAGATCAACTAGTATTAATGTTTCTTTCTCAAAAATGTATATAAAGTTTTTTTTAAAAAACTCCAGAGACGGACTCTTTTGCTCATACAGAAAGCAGTACAGATCTGGACTGTCCATAGTTCAGTTTTGTGGTAATCTTTATCAGCTCATGGGATCTTTCTGCCATAGATCTTTTTAAATTTTCCTTTTAAGTGGGGAAAAGTAAACTACTTGCCAAATTGGTTCACACACTAAAGCCTGAAAAAAAAAATATAGTAACTCTGCATCTAAAGTTAATCTAAGAGTAACTACGTTGAGAAATACCTTGGAACGTGTTGGAAAGTACAGGATTCTCCTTTGATAGTTACTTTGGTTATTGAGAAAAATGTCTGCAATTGCAAAATTTGCAATATCATCTAAAGATGAACATTTTCTGTTCAGAATGTAAAAACTATTTCGTTTCAAGGCAGTGAAAAGAGAGACAAGGAATTCAACTATATGTGATGTTTGGCCACTATCCATGGGCACATACAGAGTAATCCAAAGGTTAAATTGCCCACCAAAGCACCGCCAAAATTAAGGTATGCCGGAGGCCCTAGAGCAGGAGGCAGCGGGGTCTGGATTATGGCTGGGAAAGGGGAAAGGTTTGAGGAAGTGCTTCCCAGAGCTCTGCCCCACTGCTGCTGGAATTCTTCCTCAGCACAGGCTGTGGCACATGGCAGGCCCTCCACATCCTGCATCGTGCTGTTTCCAACTGTCAGCAGTGTCCACCATATTCAGGACAGGCCCTTGGGCGCAGCTGGGCAGAGAAGAGCAGCCTCTGCTCAGTGGCCGCACTGGGCTGTGGTGGCTGGGCCCTGTGCCAGGATCACCCTGGAAGCTTTCTCATGCGCAGATTCCTCTAGCCTCAAAGAACAAAATCTTGGGTGTTCACAGGTGATCACAAGCTCTGAGATTTCTATGCTTGCTTGCTTTACTCATTCATCCATCCATTCATTTATTTTAGGACAGTAAAAATAAAAACATGGAATAATGGCATCAAGGCTAAACCCTTATTTTTTCAGGTGTAGTGTATCTAATACATAATGTACCACGTTGAGTTTGCTTTTATTTGTATTTATTTATTTTTGAGAGTCTTGCTCTGTCACCCTGGGTAGAGTGCGGTGGTGTCATAGCTCACAGCAACCTCAAACTCCTGGGCTCAAGCATCCTCTTGCCTCAGGACAGGTGCTCACCACTACACCGGCTAGTGTTTTTAATTTTTAGTAGAGATGGGGTCTAGTTCTTGCTCAGGCTCTTCCTAACTCCTGACCTCAGCACCCGCCTCAGCCTCCCAGAGCACACACTATGTACGTATACTTGTATGTGTCAAACGCAAAGTGCTGGGATTACAGGTGTGCGCAAACCACTCTGCATGTTGGCTTTGCTTTCACAAAAGGCAGAATTTGCCTTTGAAGGAAACATTTCTATCAAGTCTTTTGTTTAAGTTTAAAATCTCCTAGTTATTTGCTCTTACCTTGTCTTCCAGTGAGAAGGTTTAGGTAAGTTACAGACACACTGTTGCTAGCAATGACTAAAATCACTGAGTTCAAGGCCTGACCTCAGAATTTATTAGTTGTAGAACTTGAGCCAAGTCTCTTACCCTCCTGGGTTCCTCTGCTTCCAAATCCCTGTGTCACGAGAATACCTTCTTCTGAGCTAAAGATTACGGCAAATGAGGTATTATGCTAAAAAGCTAAACAGATCACGGCCAGAAGTTCCTGGAATCCGCACAAACCTTATCCTAGTGCCCCATACATTCTTTCTCAAACTTTATTTTTCTGTTCTCTTCCTTTTGTGGATAATGCTCGTCTCTTTCCCCTACTACTGAAAGAATGTGCACTCTTTCAAGATCCAGTCCCAATGACATCTCCCTCTGGCCTCCCAACCCCCATCTCAGATCGCCCACCACGCTCTCCGTGGGAACATACTTCTGACACATTTGCAGCGTGACCGTAATCACGCACTTGGGTGTCAGGCCCACTAGACTTTGAGAATTGTAGTCATTCTTAAGCCCTGACCTCTCCACTGTCGCCTACACATAACTGGTGATCAAACTACATATATATACATATGCACAGTAAACACACGCATACACATGTATGCATCAAATGCCAGGGTAAGACAGATTCCTGTGCCAACGACTGGACAGGTGGATACGCCAGTGTGCTTGGACAGAAACGGCAAGCTGTTGAGAACAGCGTTAACTTCACTTTCTCCAGGCCCCAGAGCTCAGACGCAGGGCTGGGCAAGCAGAGCCTCTGACACAGGTCCGGCGGGATTCCCCATTCGGTGACGCAGCTCTGCAGGGCACCTGCAGGGGGCGTCGTCGTCACGCAGCTGGATACTCCACGGGTGACAACCCTGCACCCTACTCCGCCACCCCAGAGCCGCGCAGCTTCGGTGATTGGACACGGACCCCCCGGTTCGGTCGGGACGGACTGTTTCCGCTTCCCGGCCCAGGGATTTGGGGGAGGGGGTGTGCGGGTTCCCTGGAGCAGTCTCTTCCGACACTCCCCCCAGCTGCCCGCTGCCTTCTGCAGCTTCTAGAAGGCGAAGCTGCTCCGGGCGAACGTGGAGCGTGAGTAAGAGGCGGCGAGAGCGAGCTGGGGACTCTGCCCCGGCGACCCCAGCGGGAGAGGAGAAACTTTTCACCCTTTAAGCTTGTACGTCTCGCGGGAACCAAATCACACGCCACTGACATTTTCACGCACTTGAAACGGAAAACTCTCTGCGGCTACAACCTGCCCAGCCCCGCAGCCGCCCTCGGCTCTCCTCGCCTGCGCGCTCCCCGGCCCCGCTCGGCCCGCCCGCTCCCGCCGGTGACGCTCGGGCCCCGCCGCGCTCCCGGACGCTGCGGCCGCCCGTGCCCAGGAGGCGGACACGCGCCCGCGCCCGGCCCCGCCTCCCACCCCAACCCCCGCCCCCGCTCGCCCAGCTGGATCTCGACGCTTCTCTAGGTTTCGAGAATCGAAACCCAGTTGTCGGCCAGCCCTTCCCACTCTTGCAAAGAGATCAATTTGCGTGGACGAGCGCACTCGTCAGTGTACGCCCGCACCGGTTTATTCATGGAGTTCTACCCCTCCACGCTGTGTAAAAGGAGGTCGTGCGGGACCTCGGGTCCGCACCTGACGCTCTACACCGGCTGCGTCCGCCAGAATTTTGTTTGGGAAGTTTCTGCAGTTGCGTGGTTTTGGTCGTGATCTGCCTTTGACGACCACTTTGACTCTTGTGGTATTTTAAGTGCTTCCCTCTTGGAGAAAAAGGGGTGGCGGGCGCAAGCACGTTGAATACACCTACAGACACGCGCGTGAATACGCAGTTGCACATATTCAGCCTGGGGCCGGAGCAGTCCGGTGTGTCCTCCGGCACACCGGGGCGGGGAGGGGGCGGTGCCTATGCAGATGAGGGGGCGTGGCTAGCGTGCGGCGCCCGGGCCCCGGAAGCCGGGAGAAGCCCGGTATAAAAAAAGTACTGAGGACGCTCACCCCGCATAACTGCTAAAGCTCCGGCGACGGGAGCGCGGACGGCGGCGGCGCAGCGGGAGCCGCCACCTCCGGGACCACCACAGCCCGGGCGCAGCGGCGCAGACGGGGGCGAGGGCCGGCGCGGGCGGCGGGGGTCTGGGGAAGACCGCGTCGCAGCCGCCGCCGAAGCGCACTCGCGGCTGCTCCGAGTGCTGCCGCCTCCCTCGCGGTGTCTGGCTCGCTGCGTTCCTAGAAGGGGCGGCCGCCTCCAGGTGACACAGACGGGACTCACGCTTGCGCTTTCCAGATGCATCAGAGATACTTTTGGTGCGGGGCTGCTCTGCGGGGCGCGGCGCGCGGTTGGGAACAGTGGTGGCCGGGGGAGGGAGAGCCTCCGAGGAGCCCCCGGGCCCGGGGCCGATCTGGGGAGGGGGCGCGCTCTGGCCTCCGCGGGTCCCTACCCTCGGCCGCCGCGCGTGCCCCCGCCGCTCCTGACCCCTCTCTTATCTTTCAGGACCGACCAGGGCCAAGTGGCGCTCGGCGGGCACTACATGGCGGACGGCGAAGGGTACTTTGCCATGGCCGACGGCGAGCTGGCCGGCGGCCCTTACATCCCCCTGGGCGGCGACTTGAGCGCCGGTGACTTCGGCGGCGGCGGCGGTGGCCTGGGCGGGCACTGCTTGGACTACTGCGACAGCCCCACGGCGCACTGCAACGTGCTGACCTGGGAGCAAGTGCAGCGGCTGGACGGCATCCTGAGCGAGACCATCCCCATCCACGGGCGCGGCAACTTCCCCACGCTCGAGCTGCAGCCCAGCCTGATCGTGAAGGTGGTGCGGCGGCGTCTGGCCGAGCGGCGCATCGGCGTCAGGGACGTGCGCCTCAACGGCTCGGCCGCCAGCCACGTCCTGCACCAGGACAGCGGCCTGGGCTACAAGGACCTGGACCTCATCTTCTGCGCCGACCTGCGTGGGGAAGAGGAGTTTCAGACTGTGAAGGACGTCGTGCTGGACTGCCTGTTGGACTTCTTACCCGAGGGGGTGAACAAAGAGAAGATCACGCCGCTCACGCTCAAGGTAAAGGCGCCGGGGACCGCGGGGGTCCGGCCGGGGCTGGGCCGGGCGGGGGCGGGGCGGGGGGCGCTGCGGAGAAAGGGCCGGAACCCGCCGCCCTGGCCGCTCTGGGCTCGCGTGTTCGCTTTTTGATTTTTTAACGAGTAAAGGAAGGTGCGTGGATGGTGTCTTGAGTGTTCCAGCGACTTGACGCTTCAGCGCCACAACTCCCCTGCCGCTTCCTCCTCTGCACCCCTCCTTCGTTCTTGTGTTTTTTTAACTCTTGGCTTTCCTTGTTGGAGTCTGGTCTCGAGTAGATTCTGATAACTTGGAAGAATGAAACGATGTAAACATTTTTTTTTTTTTTTGAGTTGTTTTATGTATAATCTAGTCTCTGGGAAATTAGCTAAAGCAGAGCTGAGTCAATGGGTTTTTTCTTGTCCTGGAAAATGTGAATAGATTCCATAGCTGCGTTCAGCTGACTGCGCGTGTAGAAGGTCGGGGGGTTGGTTCTTGATGCCGGTTCGCATGTGAGCGATGGAGGGGTCCTGGCCCGACTCCCACTTTGGTTCCAGACTGATTTTGCATAATTAGTTAAAATTGTCTGAGGAGTAAGCCCTCAGGAGAAATGCTATAATTCAGTTCTATCTGGTTGTAACTGCAGGGTCAGGCAGGATACTGACAGCATTGGTCGCCTGGGGGTTTGCGGTGGGGGGGGTTGACTTACCACTGCGTGCTCCGCTGTGCTTTTTGAGTATTGTGTGGATGCTATATGAATATTGTGCCTATCAGACCATTAAAAAAACACTTAAAAAGTCAGACATGACAACAGAACCTCTTAGTACTGTGCTGCGTCTGCCAGAAGCCTCAAACCATGACCTCCCTCTCCCAGACTGAGTAACTACTCGTTAAATGTATTTTTTCCCCTCTGTTTTCAGGAGACTGTTTAAGCCTGTAGGTAGTGGTTTGCTGTTGACAAAGGGAAAGAGCAGAATGATTCTCAGCTGTGAAGAGGATGTATTTATTTATTTATCATTGTTTTCTAGTTTTGCTCATCTTGTTTTATCTTTTAACTTGTAGGAAGCTTATGTGCAGAAAATGGTTAAAGTGTGCAATGACTCTGACCGCTGGAGTCTGATATCCCTGTCAAACAACAGTGGCAAAAATGTGGAACTGAAATTTGTGGATTCCCTCCGGAGGCAGTTTGAATTCAGTGTAGATTCTTTTCAAATCAAATTAGACTCTCTTCTTCTCTTTTATGAATGTTCAGAGAACCCGATGACTGAGACTTTTCACCCCACGATAATTGGGGAGAGCGTCTATGGTGATTTCCAGGAGGCCTTTGAGCACCTTTGTAACAAGATCATTGCCACCCGGAACCCAGAGGAAATCCGAGGGGGGGGCCTGCTGAAGTACTGCAACCTCCTGGTGAGGGGCTTCCGGCCAGCCTCCGAGGAGATCAAGACCCTCCAGAGGTACATGTGTTCCAGGTTCTTCATCGACTTCTCAGACATTGGCGAGCAGCAGAGGAAACTGGAGTCCTATTTGCAGAACCACTTTGTGGGACTGGAGGACCGCAAGTATGACTATCTCATGACCCTCCACGGGGTGGTGAATGAGAGCACCGTGTGCCTGATGGGCCACGAGAGAAGACAAACTTTAAACCTGATCACCATGCTGGCCATCCGGGTGCTAGCCGACCAAAACGTCATCCCGAACGTGGCCAATGTCACCTGTTATTACCAGCCGGCCCCTTACGTAGCAGATGCCAACTTTAGCAATTACTACATCGCACAGGTTCAGCCAGTGTTCACCTGCCAGCAACAGACCTATTCTACTTGGCTACCCTGCAACTAAGAATCATTTAACAACGTCCTGCGGGGAAGCCGTTTCAGATAAGATAGGAACAAGAAAAACAAAAAAAGAAAAGAGAAGGACCCAGCCCTGATTAGGGATGTGTTTTGTGCAATGATGATATTGCTCCTGGTTTTAAGCTTGGCAAAGCTTGTGGGTCTTTGAATGGGTAGAGGAGCATGATCGTGAAAGGACCCCCTTTCCTAGCCCTCCCCCTATTCTCCTACTCAGTTGGAGTCTATCCCGGAAAAAGAGAACTGTCATTAAAAGCAACCAGTTTCTCCTAAGATAACAAGGGAAGTAAAGCTTGATGACAATATGGGTCTGCAGCATTTGCTCCCATAGCTTTGCCATAGTGGGTAAATGGAAGAAGGAATTCATAAAAGGGAAAAATATAGAGAAAAAAAAGGCACCTCAACCCTACTTGTCTGCCAGTTCAGAAGTTCAGATAGTAACAATGCAGGGAGAAGGGGCGCTCCAACATTGCATTACTATCTGAGGCTCGGAACAGGAGCTTCCTGCGGGGTGACCCTGTTGTGTTGACAGAAACGGCTTGCTCCGAGTGAACAGTAGTGGGCTGGTGCAGTTCTCACAACAAATAGCAGAACTTAGGATAACACAATCCATTAATTCCAGCTGTGTGCATAGCTCACATTTCTAAAATGTGAAATGCAAGCAAAAACAGCTGTAGCAAAGAAAGTACGCTCAAGGACCAAAGATTTATCAGATAAAAATACCCAAGTAGAAGAGATATAGTAGAATATATAAAGAGTTACTATATTTGTTACACACCAATTATACATCAAAGTGCCTGTTGCCTTCTGAAAATCTGAAGTGGCAAAATTATTTTATGGTTTAATGATTATTTTATCAGGGACTGACTCAAGAAGAAAATAAAACAACACATAAGCTTGTGAACAGTGGAGAAAATGCCCTATTTTTTCATGGCAAATACTTGTATAAAGTCAACATTGTTGGTGTGTTATTATCCTAAGTACATGTGTATATGTGTGTGTGTGTGTATTACGTGTGTGTATATACACATGATATGTATGTATGCACACAGTACGTTGCCTATGATAAAGAATAATATATCAAATAGGAAATGTTTAAATACTGTGTGCTTTTTGTTTTCAGCAGGATGACATGAGACCTGGGCATATTGCAATGATGAATTGATGAATTAAAATCTACATCTAAAAATATTTAAGGAGCTGAAGGAGGAGAACAAGTAATATATTTGATAGGAAGAGAAGAAGTTATACAGTTTTAGTGATTTTTTTTTTTTTTTGTGAGCCATAGAATTCCACAAATGGGAGAATATTTGTTTGGAAGGGCACTCTTTTTTACACTGAACTGCCACTTAGACAGTTTGAACCCATTTCTTTTTAAGTAATCGCATGGCTCTCTGGAGTTTAATGTAGTGGGTCATGGGTCAGTGATAGGCTGCTTATACCCCAGACTGCTAAAATGAATTTCTGGTGATCTGAACACTGCTTATTACTATTTAAATGAATTTCTTTTTTACTGAATGCATTCTGCATTTCTGGACCACTAGAATTTAGTAAAATGTGAAATGACCCTTTTTAAGGAGTATTTGCACAATTCTTTAAAATTTATATATGAGATATATATTATATATAACATTTTATAAATTCATGTCAATATGAAACATCACTGATCTGGTTGTCATACTGCATTTAAATATTTAGTACTGTACTTTAAATTACACTGCATTAAATCAAATCTAACTTCATTTTCTCTTTAAGACACCAGTTGTGTATCTTTGTGAAACGAACTATTTCAGTCCAGTGACAGCTGATCCTAAAACCGCCCCTTCTCCCAGCCATTACTTCCTCCAGACACTGGTCTCTGAAAATGCATTTGTTAAAAACAAAACTAACACAGACATCTTCCGTTTGTGTTGTGAAACCACCACGTCATCCCCTACCAATCCCAGCAGATGTCTGCTCGTTCTGAGAATTCCTCTGAAGGCCCACTTAGAAGACTTTTGTCATCAGTTCAAGAGGGATTGGGGAAGAAAACAGTATCCTTCCATTGGCAGTGTGGTGTTTGGTTATGTGGGGGTTACTCGGATGCTCAGTGCTGGGTTAACCCAGGTTCCTCTGTCTGCTGTGTCTTCTCATCTTCCTCTGTGCAGCCTTCACGGGACCCTGCAGCGTCTGCTGGGGCAGCAGCTTTGGGAATCCCAGAGCTGCAGCCACCTCCCCCGCACTGCCATTCGGTTTTCTAGGGAACCCTTCCTGCTCCCCACCTTGGCTCAGTCTCCTTTGTCCCATTCCTGGATTTGAAAAATCAATAGCAAATTTTCCAGGAAACATTATTGAGTTGGCAGATGAATCCTGGCACTGACCTGTCAGAAGCCAGCGCCCCCCCTGCTTATCCTTTTGGGGGTGCTGAGGAACTTGGGAGCAGCTGCTGATCCTGTCTGCGGCTTCCTGTCCTCACTCTGGGTGCATTTGAGTCCTCTTCTATCTTAAAGGGTCTGGAGGTCTCTGGCTCTGCCGTAGCAACAACTTGCTGTTAAGTTATGACACCTGTTTTTGTTTAGAGGAGCCTTATTTGAAAATACAGTTTTCATTTATTCTCTCAAATATTTATATTCTTCTCTTGCTTGCTCTGGGGCTGGTGGCTTGGTGGGAAGTGCTGGCGCTGGCCCTTCCTCAGCTGGACACCGTCAGCGTTGACTTCCAGACTTACATAATTTATTTTGTTTGTAGGATAGCCTTGTGCATATGTAGTTGAACACACAGTGAAATATACGTCTCTTTTTGTGGATGATGTGTGTCCCCAAAGTCTGAATGTCTGGTGAGAGAGCAGCACGTGTATAGGTCAGAGAACAGAAGGGCCCTGATGCCCGGATAGCACCTGTGATTTGTTTGTCTTTGTGTTGATCTGGCCTAGGTGTGTGTTGTTACTTTAAAACAGGAAGAAATTTTGTCTTCTGGAGGCTCTTCTCACCCGTCCAGACTGGCATGTCTGAGAATGCGTAGCCTGTGACAGTGCCCTTTTCGAAAGTTTACTTCACGTGCAGTAAATCCAGCTGCCTCAAGGACTCCTACACCAAGATGGACTTTGCCGGCCCAGAAATGGGATCAAGTGTCTGCTGACTTTGGTACTGGGTGGACAACGTTCAAGTGGCTCCAGAATTGCAAGGATGGAGGAACACCTGTCGTCCAAGCCCAGGGACGGTGTGAAAGGCAGAGCAAACGTAACGTCCCGACCACCCTTCTCTGTCGGCTTACTGCCGGTCGCTTTGCTACGCATAACGTTTTCAGTGCCATGCTTGTTTAATAAATCTTGTGAACTATTTTGTAAATGAAATGTATTATGTTGAAAGCTGTCAGCAGTTCAAAAATAAGCTTTTTTTTGTTATTGTTGAAGTGTGTAGATGAAACCAAAAAGCCAAAAAAAGTGATTTCATATATAGCACCTACTGAGTATAATCTCCCTTTGAACTTCTTTTAGCATAGCCTTTCCAGTGCTCAAAATGAATCTCTCTGTAGTATTTTGTTATAACAGTGGCTTCTTAACAAAGTGAATGGTGAAGTACAAAGTCAGAAGATGTCAAGGTGACTTGGGAGACTTGCTGCAAAGCCCTGTGGGCTGGAGGAGGTTCTGGCCCCCGGCGGTCCCTCCCTCCAACCTCTTTGCAACCATCATCTGCTCTGCGGCATCCTGTTGCAGCAAGCTGCACCTTGGTCATCTGGAAATACTCTGACTAGAGACTGTGTCACAGGCAGAAAAGGAGTGGATGGAAAATGTACTCTTAAAAACTGACATGTTTGAATCAGTGCTAGAGGGAACAGATTGTGAATTTTGTTTACAGCATCCAATATTTGGATTTTTTTTTTTTTTTGTAAATAAAAAGAAGTTATTTTTTTCTATTGATTTGTGTTTGCTGTCTAGGCTGTCTGACCGTGTCGTCTGAATCCCACCCCACGTTAGGGAAGGCAAGGCCGTGTGTGCACAGAAGACTAGCCTTCAGCAGCTTTCTGATGAGAGTATAACGGGATGAACACATCCACCTGTCAGCCAGCCCATCTCTGACGGGCTCAATTAGCTGCAGAAGAATCTAACGAACAGATGTCAAAAATTGTTTGGATGTTGACTTGGTGTTAAGTAACCTGGAAGTCAGAGCTGTTTTCTGGGGTTGTAGGGACTCTTAGACGGCAGGGCACTAGTACTCCGAGCTTTCCTGGTCCTCCAGAGTGGGCTGAGGGCTGTGATTCTGTCACTGGTGGTTGGCTAGCTCCTGTTTAAGTCTCTGTAGTATTACTCAGAGTGTCTAACTTGGGGTGAGAAGAATAAGGATTGGTGGTCACAAATGGCAGGGGAAGTGTAGAGAGAAGGAAGGATAATCCAAGGTGTAAGTCGGAGGTGCCTGTGTCTCAGAGTAGGGCACCGGTCCCATGTACTGGGGGTGGTGTGTTCAAACCCGGCCCCAGCCAAAAACTGCAGAAAAAAAAAGATGTAAGATACCGTTCTGTGTGTGCACAGGAATCCCCCTTCAGGCCAGCATGTACTGTAAACTTACCTATGCAGATTAGCAGTGGATATCCGGTTATTTATTAATTAAAAGTTTTTCTTGGTGGAATTTTGGAGTCTTTCTCAATACTAGTAGTGTGAGAATGTGGTAAGCCTATGCTACTAGAGGACATACTTGTGGTTTTAAAAACCGTTTGAAGTTGGATGGAAAGCATGCTTGACACCAAGTCTATGAAAGAGCCGTTCCTGGCGTGACAAGCCAGCCGCCCGCATAGAACATCACGGTGGTCCACGGTGGTCCAGGGCGGCTGTCAGATGGGGGAAGGGGGTTTGTGTGTCATCCTGCTCTTCCTCGGTTGTGTCTTCATCCTCTTAAACCATTGTCCTTCAAATGTGTGTGAACACCATGTAATTATTTTCAAACAAAGGATGGATAGATACATTGTATGATGGATACAATATTAACAACCCCTTCTCTCCGCTGACTTAGGTGTGCCCTGCCATTTAAAATTAAGCTACCGGGTTGCATTTGGCTCTCCCTTTCCTTAGGAAATTCATTCTCTAAACATTCAACCCTTTAATAAGAAAAAAGACAAGCTACTAATACACAAAAAGCAAAAGCAAAGGAAATTACAATCATAATCTTTAAATATAAAGTAGAATAAGGATTGTGAAAATCATCAAACAGTTGCAAAATGTTACTGGAATTTCATTTCTAGAACTGAGTTTGAGGTTCATGACATGAATACAGTCTATAGCTTCAGTATATAGCCAGATAAAAGAGGGGGAGAAGGAATGATTTTAAAATGACAGGGGCTTTCACCTAGTAGGGCCCAGGACTTGGCTTCTAATGACATTCTCCAATAAGCAGAACCAGGGCTCCTTGGAGAAGTGGATGAATCTAGTGCTGGAGAAGGAAATGTACAATAGAAACTTGAGCATCTGTAGTCTCACAAAGAAAGGATGTACTCAGAAAAAAAACCAGTGTTGGGTATGGGGAAGCATTTAAAAGGGTCACGGAGCCAACCAAAAATACTGCAGTGGCCAAAGCTGGAACAATTTGAGCAGTAAATTAATAGCTCTGGATTATGACCCAAAGGATAAAACACCCACACCTTACAGTGATGTAAACAAATGTTGGCATGAATCAAGGGGGGCAAAGACACGGGGGAATGTCCCGTGTAGAATCCAGATCATGAGTGGAGATGCTGCCCCCTCTGAGAGGTGAAGGTCAACCCCCTCCTGCTAAGGGTGGGCTGTGCAGAGCGGCTTCCTTCCACAGAGCACTGCGGAAGAGGGAGAGAAGGGGCCACACACCACTGGAACTGACACGCCACCCCAGCCAGCGGGTCAGGTGACGTCCATGTGACGCATGTGACCATAGGAACCCTTGCTGTGGCATGAAGGGAAGGCCACTGCACCTCCCCAAAGCCCATAACGCCTGTCTAGTCATGAGAACAGCATCAGAAAAGCCTAAATTGAGGGACATGTTACGAAATACAAGACCAGGATTCCTTAAGTCATCAAAACAGGGAAGCTTTGCAAGTTGCCATTGCCCAGAGAAGCCTTTAAGGAGACAACAGACACAGGATGGGGTCCTGCAAGAGAGAAGGGCTTCACATAAACCCTGGGACATGTGACTAAAGCGCCATTAAGACAACCGTGCTCCCACGTGCCCTGTGAGCTGTGGCGTGAGCACCACGTGCACGGAGGGCGCCAACAGCAGGCCTGGCTGGGGGCTCACGGCCAGTCTGAACCTCACGACTTTGCTCTAACTCAAATAAGTTTATTTGGCCTAAGGCGCCAGCCACGTACACCTGAGCTGGCGGGTTCAAATCCAGCCCTGCCCGCCAAACAACAATGACGGCTGCAACCAAAAAAACAAACAAACAAACAAAAAAAATGGCCAGGCATTGTGGCGGGCACCTGTAGTCCCAGCTGATTGGGAGGCAGAGGCAGGAGACTCGCTTGAGCCCAGGAATTGGAGGTTGCTGTGAGCTGTGATGCCACAGCACTCTATCCAGGGTGACAGCTTGAGGTTCTATCTTAAAAAAAAAAAGTGAAGACTGGGTGATCCCTGCTATTTCTAGGGAATGAATTTATAAACATAATGGTGAATTTAATCTTTCAAGGCCTCTGTATTTGAAGTTTCAGGAGGTGATATGAAAGAGTGAAAATCAAATGAGATAGTTTACTGGAAAGTTTTAGGGATGCTTTACCTAGAAGAATCAGGAAAAAGGAATGGGGTAGGGGAGAGCTGAGTTCTATAGGCAATATTTTTCTGCACAAGAGTAGGAGGAATTAATTGGATTTTAGAGTTTCAAGGAAGGAGAATACAAAATATAACTACAAACTGTCATATATATATATATACTTAAAAGCATTGATTGTTAAACTGAGCTACGGGCTCAACTTTCATATAACCCAAATATACAACCCTCCCCAAACCTGGAAAATTGGGAATTCATTGCAAGGAAGTAAATGATGCTGGTGTTTTTTTTTTTTTAATACTGAGGGAATCTAATATGTAATGGAGTATCGCAGTGAATTATTATTTAATGTAAACAACCACTTCCAAAATATTAGCACTTACCAAAGTTTATCTTTTTTGCACGACAGGCTTTCTGAAAGTGGAGGGATGCTTGTGCTTAAAAGTACTTTCCCAACTCAGTTACTGACATTTGAAATTGTTAAAAATGTAGTTTGA
This sequence comes from Arctocebus calabarensis, assembly GCA_963573935.1. NCBI lineage: Eukaryota > Metazoa > Chordata > Mammalia > Primates > Lorisidae > Arctocebus > Arctocebus calabarensis. The sequence continues at coordinate 33,404 of CAUYON010187576.1, forward strand.
AGAAGTAAATACCCGTAGTGATTTATAAAAGCAGTAATACCAGCTCTGCAGTTTTTGAAGTTAGGATGAAGCTTGTGCTTTCGTGCTTAGGGGCACGGAGCACCCTGAACTCCAGGAATTTGTGAGTCTGGGGCTGAGTTATGTCTAATCTCAATTGTGGAAAGTTCCCTGCAGGATCCCCTTCAGCAACTATTGATTTCCCAGCACAGCGTGTACTTGTTGGTAATGCCAAGATTCTGTGGCATCATCTGGTCATGTCATTAGGGAACGGCTGAAACCCTATTCTTTTATTTTTTTTTCTTCCTTTTCTCTTTTTAAATTTTTTTTTTTTTTGAAAAATTCAATGTAATAAACGTGATCAGGTATTGTGGATAATCCCATTCTATGCATTAATCCAGAATTACATGTGCTCCCGAGTTTCTTCCTCGGTATATCTTCAAAGAAGGTGAAGAAGATCGTAGCTTCTGTGCTGTTCATACAAGCAGAACACTGTTAAAATATATGCATAGCATTTGAGAGAGAAAGAGAATTTCAATCAGCTTTAGGGCCTAAAAGCTGATATAGAGTTGCTAGATTTAGTAAATAAAAGTACGCTATGCCCTGCATTTAATCTCAATGTGATGTCAGATAAACAGTGATTTTAAGTGTCAGTATGTCTCCTGAAGTATTTGGAATGTACTCATAATGACCACTATCTGTATATCTGAAATTCAAATTTAACTGGCAGTCCTATATTTTATCACTAAATCCTAAAACCTATTCAGGCTCACGAAATAAGTCTCAGAAATTCCCTATAGTGTGAGTAAAGGATACTTTAATTCTATTTGAATAAAGAAGACTTTATAATTTGCCATTACCTAACCTTTAGGTACCATTAAGTGCTCCCCTGACATAGGAACATAGCAGCAAACCCTTTGAAATGTGGTTTATTAATTAAATATTTGCAGACTGCCTTTTATGTGTTTGTCCTGTGCTGGCCTCTAAAACGGGACCAAAAGGGGTGAAAAGCAAACCTGTACTCTTTGACCAATTTGCCTTTCTGGAGACTAACGTACAGTCTGGTGACTCCAGTTCATATATTGTATACGTGAATCTGTCAAGAGAATCATCTTGAGTATTTTCCTCACACTCAGAGGCAACTGTGCGCGGTGGCGGGTATGTTTGTCAGCTTGCTGTGGTAACCATTTCACAATGTGCCTCAAAATGTCACAGTGCACGCTTGATTATATACAAATGTTATTACATTTCAGAAAAGCTAGAGAGAAAAGGACATAAAAGGCTCTGTCCATTGCCCTTTAGAAAGCTAGATTCCACGTGCATGTAGGACTCGCTGGAAATTAATTTTTCGGCTCCCCTGGGGTTAACTGCTCCTGAGGCTTAGCTCTGCAGGGGGCACGGTAAAGAGCCTGTGCGGTAGTGGGGAATCAGGATGGGGGACTCACCCTCGAAATGGGCCGCGGAGTCTAGAGAGGTGGAGCTCCCGCAGCTTGCCGTGTAGACGGGGGCCGGCTGTTTGCTACTTTTGCAGTGAAGTCTAAGGGTAGATGTTTTGCACTTTTTGCTGAGGAAAGCAAGGCCTTTTCCTGAGGCTCCAGACATTGGCGCTCTCTTTTCAAAGCTGCTGCAAAACTCTTCAGGACGTAACTAGAATGCTCCGTGAAATTTTATTGCCTTATTACCCTGTTTGTGGCAGCACATGAACTTTGCCTTGAATGTTCCTTATGTAACTGCTGCCGTGAAGGGTCCCCTGAAGTCAGCGCCGTCTGGGCTTTGTGCTTTTCCCCGCTCCGTGGAAGTGCCTGTCTGAGATCCTTCACATGCACCGTGCACTCCAGACCTTATCCCCCCTTCCAGGTTTTCTAAAAACCAGTTGTGTTGTTAGCGTATTGATTTATTTAGGGCAGAGACCTTAATGGAAGAGGAATTGTAACTACCATTCCAATTATGTACGTGCTTGCTTGTAGGAGAGATCCGTAGCCTTCATCATTGTCAAAACGTCTCATGAATACTTACTTTTTCATGCCCTCGACTTGATAGTATGTGAAACTTTTCAGAGAGTTACACAGAAGAAAGCTCCTTTTCACCTGCAGTTTTTATTGAAAAGTGACACAGGTATCTGGACAAATGCAACATAAAATGAAACTGAAATTAAGAAACTGGCCAACGGCATATGTAGGGCGTTCCAATTCCTCAGAAAGCTTTTTCTCCAGATTTTTACATCTCGGCTCTCTCACTTTATTATTGCTACTATTCTGTTGTTGTTGTTGAAAATGGTACTTTCTTAGAGAGGTGCTTTTTACTGATCCTCCTACCTACAGAGTTTCCTCCAACACTGTTATCAAATTGGCCTCTAGCCTGTCCCCTGATGTTTAAATGTATTTTATCATCACACTTGTTACTGCCTGCAATTGTACTATAAATTTTCTTTGTGGTTTATTTATTGCCACAGAATGAAATTCCATAAAAGCAGCAATTTAGGCCAGGCATGCAGTGGCTCATGCCTGTAATCCCAGCCCTCTAGGAGGCCGAGGCAGGTGGATTGTCTGAGCTCCCGTCTCTAGAAATAGCTGGGCATTGTGGCGGGCACCTGTAGTCCCAGATCCTTGGGAGGTTGAGGCAAGAGAATCGCTTGAACCCAAGAGTTGGAGGTTGCTGTGAGCTGTGACGCGACGGCACTCTACCAGGGTGAGGTAGTGAGACTATTGTGGCGGGTGCCTGTGGTGCCAGCTACTCGGGAGGCTGAGGCAAGAGAATCGCTTGAACCCAAGAGTTGGAGGTTGCTGTGAGCAGTGAGGCCACAGCACTCTACGGAGGGTGACAAAGTGAGACTCTGTCTCTAAAAAAAAAGGCAACAACTCTGTCTTACCAGTTACTACATTGTGAGTGTTTGAAGTAACACTTGCCCTGTAGCGGATGCTCCCTAAGTTGGGTGAGTCAGTGAATGAACGAATCCCACTGCCTCACGATGAAGTGAAATACCTATTTGGGAGATTGATGATGTTGAAATGGTGAAGAGTCATCAAGGTCACCGCTCGGATGAGAGAAGGTTCCAGAGACTGCCAGCTCACTGCAGAGGCGCAGAGAGACACGGGGGAGATCTTTCATTTCTGAATAGAATCAGGGGCGCCGAACAAGACAGGAGGTGTCCTCAGTGGAGATGTGACGGGCAGGAGGGTCCGAGTGGAGGAACCTGAGATGTGACGGGCAGGAGGGTCCGAGTGGAGGGACCTGAGATGTGATGGGCAGGAGGGTCCGAGCGGAGGGACCTGGAGATGGGCAGGAGGGTCTGAGTGGAGGGACCACTTCTCAGATCCTGGGCTGAGGAGCAGAGAGCAGAGTCCAGCGGGTGCTGACCGCAGCTGTGGCGGCGTCAGAGTGGCAGGACACACACCGCTGGCCACGGGTCAGCTCTCTTCTTGCAAACCAAACCTGGCAGCTGGTTATGGGGGCAGTTGCTACACTCTCTCTCTTATCATCTGCTACATCTCCAGGACCAGGGAATCCTGAGAGACTTTTCATGACCAAAAGCACAAAGACTAAGGCCTGTCTGTCGCATTTTTGACACATGTGAGTTCCTTTTGTCATATCTCGGGCAAAGCACTCAAGTCTGTCATATTTGTCAGTATTGTCCTAAAGGGCTGATGGCAAACTTCCCTTTCCAAGCGACAATCAGAGCGTGTCCAAGGTATTCCGGCCAGCCCCGTGGAGCACACAGCCGTGCTCTGGGGCGAGTAACCTGTTGTGACCACTTGTTGCTGACTTTTCAGGAGTGTCTCCGTTTCAGAATGCTGCCCTGTCATCGGGTCTGCGACACCACCGCACACCGTCCCAGTGAGACTTCCGATTTTAGGGGCAGCTTTCTACCTATTGCATAAGTTAGATATCAGAGGTGAAAAGGAGGCAGGACTTCATAGACAAAGCACACCACCAGCATCTCAAACAAAGTCCTTTAATGGTTCATCTCAAACTTTAAACTGTATTAAGCCAGAGTGAGTTCTCTGAGTCTTGTACCAGGTCCTAGTCAACTTAACCCACAACGCCTCTTATGAGAAGGGAGGCTGACAGGGAGAGGGCTCCAGGAGGACAGTATGACAGTATGACACAGTTGCTACCAAATCTGAGCATTCTTCACGCAGTTCTCAAGGGTAGGAGGAAGGATTTAGAGCAGCGGTTCTCAACCTGTGGGTCATGACCCGCAGGAACTGTACCAAAGGGCCGCGCCGTTAGGAAGGCTGAGAACCACTGATCTAGAGGACGTCTCAGCCCCACAGGTTTTGCCGTGTTCTCTGAGCCGCCCAGCCTCCCCACCTGCTTTCTGTGGCTGTGGGTCACCTGGGATGCCATCTGTATGTGCTGAAAAGCAGGAGGGAGGCTCCGCCCGGCTGCGTCCTGCAAGTCCTAAGGAAAGGGGGTTGTGCAGTGTGGCCCGCGACTCCCAGTGGCCCACTTTCCATGTGATGTGCAAATAGTACTAGGACGGGTTCACAGCCACCTGGTAGAACAATTATACTTTCCATGTACTATCTCAGTACTCCTATGAGTTAGACAAAATAATGGATCATGGTTATTCTACGGTTAAAGTAAGAAAAGTAAGTCCAGGAGCATCTGAGCTTGTCTTTATGACATGAAGGCTTTTAGAACTCACTGGTGATTATACGAAGAGAGTCTGTTTCTGCCTGAAAGGTGAATTGCGTCTTCAATAACCCACCGCCTATCAACCACCTGTCTAACAAGGCAGGTGCATCCCCACAGCTCAGCAGGTAGAAGGTTCAGGAAGAGCAGAAGAGCTTTTCTCACAGAAAAGATCGCACAAATTGCCCATTGTGAGTGGATTACCTCGTGAAAAATAAGCATGATTTAAATTTTTAGCTGGCAGACGAAATTCAATAAATGACTTCAGTGTTGTCAAAGCTGTTTTCTGCATGTCGTGTTACAGAGAATGGGCCACTTAATCTTTAAAAAGTGATCAATTAGCTGGCCCACAGCGCTTCTTTCTGAGATGAATGCTACCAGCTGGCTGCTTTCGAATCCTTAAAAAAAAATGCTTTAAAGAAACTGTCTGAAAGGAAAGGTAAAGAGTATGATGAGGCATGCTAACCTCACACAACATCCTGAATACGTTTCTGTACCTCCGACAATGTTCATTAGTCCTCTTGTGCTGGCTCTGACAGCCAGACGGGCTCGCTGGCATTTCCCTCCTAGTCTGCATCTTCTGCTGAATGATGTCACAAGCCTTTCTCAATGCACAATGACAACAAGACTTTTTGTCCCTTGGTACAGAGCTCGTGGTAAGGGGTGGGTTGCAGAGGGATCTGGTGTGTGGAGGCCCGTCCTGAGCTCGTGTCAGTGGGTGTGCTTCCAAAACAGCACTTAAGGAAACTCAGGTACACTCAACAATTTTTTTTTTCAGTTTTTGGCAGGGGCTGGGTTTGAACCCACCATGCCTGGTATATGGGGCCAGCGCCCTACTCCTTTGAGCCTCAGGCTCTGCTCAACACTTGGCAATTTTTATTTAGTCAGACTTGAGGGAAGCAAGAAGAGCATCAAGGATTGTTACCAAGTGCTTTTGAAGCACAGCTCTGCTCAGGACCCCTGCTTTACAAGTGCTGACAGTGCCACATCTGTGTCACTTGGCCCCGATCCCCTAGAGCAGTGTTCCTTTTTTATCTCATGGCACACTTGAAACTATAGGCAAACTTCTGCGGCACACTTAAAAAGAGTAAAGAAAAGAATATAGTTACTGTGCTTTGAACTCGCTTTTAGAAAATAATTTGATTAATGATCTTTAAAAATTTTCATGGTGCTCCTAAGACCCTCTCACAGGACACCAGTGTGCCACAGCACCCCACACTGGTTGAAAATCGTGGCTCTACAAAGTGGAGACTGAAGTAATAATTATGATCCTTAGGATGTATTTTCCAGACATAATCACAGGATGTTGAGGTAGGAACAGCGTGTTACCATGCTAGCAGCTGCATCTCATTGCACCAGAAAACAGCATGACAGGTGGTTTGGCAGGCTCATTCAGTCGGCAGGGAGGAATTTTCTAGAAGGTGTGAAGGAAGCTCTGTACCTTAGACTAGTGCAGAAGAGAGAGGAAGGAGAGAGAAATATCTGTCTTTCTTTTTAAACTGGTCAAGTGATTCAGTGCTTGAGGAACCCACTCTTTCACACTTCAAGTTGCTTCATCTTGCCCCTAACTGCTGATGAGGGGACACATTTTGTGTCCTGCAGGTGACACTTCATTCATTCCAAAGGTGGGGTGGATCTGGCAACACACCAGGTACCAGCTGAGAAAGAGAGCAAGAACTTAGCTAAGATTTTTGTCCTACAATGCAATATGGTCACTGAAGATAAGGGAGAGATGATGGAGGGATTATTTCACCACATCAAGAAGATGAAGCTGGATTTAAAGAGAGCATAGAAGATTGGGGGAGGACAGAAGTGGAATATATTGGGAAAATAAAAATTAGTGTTGAATATTTTTGATTGGCACTTGACTCTTTCCAATTTTCTCTGTTCTCCTCTGATCCCAGGAGTTGAAAGGCAAAGAACTACATTTACCAGACTCCCTTGCAGCTAACGTTTTGGCTGCCATTCAGATTTTGCCAATGCACATGAGATGTGGCAGAGAAGCCTCTTTATGTCACTATGGTACTGCTGAGCATGTTTCTATAGATCTCTTGATGACAACAATTGTTTTTTAACCTTTGTATTGCAGCTGTAGTAGGTTGTGTGACTTTAAAACCAAGACACTTTTTAGTTTGATCGGGTCCCAGTAGTGTATTTTTGATGCTTCTTCAATTGCCTGGAGCGGGGGGGGGAGGTCCTCCTCATAAAATATTCACCCAGGCCGACTCCTTCAAGAGTTTTCCCTGCACTTTCTTCTAGTATTTTATACCACATTTTCTTTTTCCATTCATTTATCAATAGACATTTAGGTTGATTCCCTATCTTGGTTATTGTGAATAGTGCTGCAATAAACATGAGGGTGCAGGTATCCCCCTGATGTACTGATTTCCTTTCCTTTCCTTCCTACCCAGTAGTGGAGTTGGTGGGTCGTACATTAGCTCTTTGTTTAGGCTTTTGAGAAACCTCCATGCTGTTTTCTATAGTAACTGTGCTAATTTGCATTCCTACCCATGGTATGCAAGTCCCCTTTTCTCTGCATCCTCAGCAGCATTTATTTTTTGTCTTCTTAATAATAGCTGTTCTTATGAGATATCATATTGTGGCTCTGATTTGCATTTTCCTGGTAATTACTGTTGGTGAGCATTATTTTCAAATACCTTTTGGCTGTTTGTATGTCTTCCTTTGATAAATGTCAGGTCCTTCACTTGTTTTTTGATGGGATTATTTATTTTTATGCTGTTGAGTAATTTGAATTCCTTGTATATTCTGAATATTGGTTCCTTGTCAGATGTATAGTTGCAAAATATTTTCTCCCATTCTAAAAGTTGTCTCTTCACTTTGTGATTATTTCCTTTGCTCTATTTTTGCTTTCTTGTCCTGCGCTTTTGAAGTTACAGCCGTAAAACTTTTGCCTAGATCAATGCTCCAGATCAGTGTTTGTCTACCTTTTTTATCTCATGGCACACTTGAACCTTTAATTAAACTTGCAACACACTTAAATTATGTTGATCAAAGAAAGGGAGTTATCCTGCAATCCCATTACTGGGCATCTACCCAGAAGGAACAAAATCTTTTTATTTGTGAGAATTTTTATGCTGGCCAGATGTATATTCATTCTTCATAAATCATATTCACTTTTGGGAAAGTATAAAAATTACTCTTCTACTTGCTAAGAATTGCTATTCTATGAGACCTTGCAAAGAATCTCTACCAATCCTTCACCTAGTGAAATGATGTAAATACAGTTTGATAATTAGTATTAAAGTAAAGTTTCTGCTAATCTTTCAATGTTTAAAAAAAAACAATAATCTACAAACTTAAAATTATTCACATTCATGGCTCAGTGTCCAGGCATGTACCTTGGTATGGCAGCATGTGCCTGTGGTAGTCCCAGCTACGGTGTACAGAGGATTTCTAGGCGTTCAGGGCTATAGTGCACTATAATCGTGCCTGTGAATAGCCCCTGAGCCCTATAGGGAGAACCTGTCTCTAAAATTAAGAAAGAGTCCACATGGCTTAGGTTGATTCACTATTTCAAGCATCTTATGAGACCATTGTCAAGATGTCAATTTGGGTAGGAGTATTAGCTTGTGTAACATAATCGTAGAAGTGACATCCCATACCTTCATCATATCCTTTGGATTAAGCGTAAATCACAGGAACCACCGTCGTCAGGTGGAAGGGAGTATATAAATTATAAATACCAGACGTGGGACCATCCAGGTTCTCATAGAGTCTTGCTCCCATACTGTTGTGCATACTTAATTGTTTCTTTCTTTTTTTTTTTTTTTGAGATTCTCAGTCTATCACACCATTCAAGATAAAAATTAAAGCACAAAAATGTATGTTTTTCGTGTTATTAAAATTAGAAATATGGACAAAATAAAAACATATACATAGTCTTATGGTTAATTTTTAGAAATGAAATAATAGGCCATATTATTAGAACCTTTATGTTCTTCATTATCATTTACTGGTACAGAATTGATTATACCCTTAAAATTGATAGGATGAGGCACTGCATAGGGCACTGAATCAAATTTTCTGTAATATTTGGTTTTAGGATTTATTTGAGTAATATATAATTTGAGTTTTCTGATACATAGAGAAAGATGGTAGTAATTGTATCTCAAAGGCTATGTAAAGTCAAATTTGCCTGTAGATTTCGTTGTGACTATGGCCATAGTATTTGTGAGAAAACCTTTGTAGGAGATTTTCCTGTTTATGCATAGACTCATATATATTGGAATTAGCAACTTTAATCAAAGAAAGGAAAGGCTTCATTTTGATCAGTGAAGGCTGCCTGAACTCCAGACTGCATGAAAGTGCTCAGAAAATTTGTAAATCTCATAATAATGTAGGGTAAGTTAGGATGTCGTCTGCTAGCTCTTTGGTGACAGGCCAGAAACATGAGCTTTAAAACAGGCACATCGGGAAAAGCTACTTTATGGGGATCAAATTAAGTATCAACGTTTGAGGAATAAATCAATTGAACTTGCATGAAAAGAATTAAAACTTTTTCTACCCAATGGATAAGTTTCCTTGTCCAGGATACTATTTAGTATTAATATCATGAATATAAGCTATAATCAAATGCAATAAGAAATCCTTTTTAGATAAATTAATTCTTCTTGAAAACATGCTGTAATCTTGTTTTAGATGTTGTTAGATTAAGTAGTGCATATGCCATGAGTTTTCATGTGTATGAAATTTCTTCTTTAAATAACGAGCTCTAGAGCTCTACTGACCAAGTGGTGTTGGTTTCTGGCAGCACTTGGGAAAAGCATTATTTCCTCATGTGAAATGGAATTTTAACATTATTAGTCCATATATTTGCTTTTTTTCTTTTATTTCAAATAACCTGAATTTACATAACCCATCGTATTCACAAGTTTATATTCTCAGGGCTTTTTAATTCAGTTTTATGGTCCATTATAAAGATAAATAGGTGAAATACAGACAAATCTTCCTAAATATCTGTCCAGGTTTATTGTCCTGTAGCCAATTTACTGTTTGTTGTCACTCAATCCATTTATCTTTATATCTACTAAATGGAAAAATTGCTAAGAAATTGAAATGCTTACATGATTCAATATAGTATCAGTAATTCAATTGTCAAATCTGTCTTGGAACATTCTATTTCATTAATGTCTTTAGACATTTTGAAAGCACTTTTCTATCAATTACATTTTTTACCCTTAGTAAGGAGAGCCATTTGTCCGTTTATAATTCCATTATGTGTAGTCTTATAGTAATATATGATTTAAATAACACACATTCACACTTCTATAGAAAATATAGGATGAGAAATGTGTAGAGGATGAGATAATCCTAAGCAATATTCTAGTATTTTCTTCCCTCAACCTACTACAGTGTTTTCCATATCGAGTTCAGGAATCTGCATGAAAAAAGTATAATAATTGTTGGTATAGAGCAAGAGTGAAAAGTATTGTCAAAAACAGATATATTGAAAACAAAAACATGGGCAATTAATAAATATAATTTAAGGTAATGGAGAACAAAGTGAAACCAATTTATCTTCTTCCAAACCTATCTTTATTTATTGCTTTAAAAATAATAATTAGAAAACAACTTCAGGAAAAATTCAATATTTTGTATGCAAGTGAAGAAAATCTTTAACCCAAGTAATTAGAATATATTGGTTTATGTGTTTCTAATACATGCTTTATAGTATCTGGTATTACCAAAATGCAATTATTTAAGAAGTAGATCAAATCTAATTATTGTAAGAAAGCTAAACGTTTACTTTAGAAATTTTGCTTTACAACATCTAAAGTTTGGAAAAAAAAATCTGGAATGACAAATGCCATTAAAACAAAATGTTTATTTAAGTTGGCAATAAATGTTATGTTTGAAAATATAACATTTGTTCTTATATAGCAGATAAAGTGATTATTAAAAATGCTAAGCTGATTTTTATACAAATGCTTTCCAATTTATAGATTGGTTTATTTAATATTCAAAATAACGCCACCTGACAGGATTGATATTTAAGTTCATATGTGTATAACTTAATACAGTCTGTTGCACCTTGGGTTACTTGGCCCACCCTTTCCCACGGTCATTAACTTCACATTCAACCTTTTACCTAACTTTGAAGCTTGTGTTTTTTTCCTCTGTAGAAATACATTTGCATTAATTAAAAAATACCTTATCTTGAAGTTGCCACTGTTTATATGTCTTCCTTTAGGTTTTAACCCTATTGTTTAAAATGTTTGTTCTGCTCAGTGTTACTGGCAGATTTTTTTTTTTTTGTTTCTTTGCAGTTTTGGGCCGGGGCTGGGTTTGAACCCACCACCTCCAGTATATGGGGCTGGTCTCCTACTCCTTTGAGCCACAGGCGCCGCCCCCTGGCAGATGTTTAATCCTTGAAATGCTTCTGCTTGGCTCTGACATGTGATTTAAGTCCATGCAGTGAGCTAGGACACTAAGAGAAACATGATGTTATCTTTGGTTGATTGATCCGGGCTCTGTAAGAACATTTGACATGATCGTTATACACAACAATTATTATTACACTCCTGCTCCGTAGAATGCTAATTCAGGCCCCTCCCTCCCCAGCAGCCTGGCTGTGAGTAGGCGGAACATCTCTCGTGCTGATCCATCTCACCTGCCGTCTCACACAAGACCAGTTTTGATCAAAGATACTTTGCTGTTATTTAAGACTAGATTTTTCTGACGAATTCTAAGAATGATACATTAAGATTATTTATTATTCATTTTGGGGATTAAATTAGTTTGGCAAAACCTTCATGGAGAGTTTTGAAAACAGCAAATTTGAGAAAGAGAGAAAATTACAATGGGTTCGTGGGATATAGTATTAGATATCAAAATTGGTTTTCTTATCTAGTGAATTTTAAATAGCACTTTAAGGTAGGATATCTTTGTTGTTTTGGAGAATAAAAATAATTTAATTTGGTATAAAAAGTCCAAGTTTTGAATGGCAATGCAATGTCCAGGCAATATGAATTTAATCCAGGATTGATTCAGCAGTAGAAGAGTCACAGTGATGTCTCACAGCAGTGGAGATTAAGTTATTCTCTGAATATGGCACATAGGACTGTTAATTTTGCATTTCATAAATGATTTGCCTTGGCAGAAAATTATTGGTTAAATAGTGAAAAATTTAAAATAAGTTTGACTAATTAAAAAATTCAGAGTAGGTTTCTGTAAAAACTAGCCCATGTTTCATTATTTTTATGAAACCTAAGTTATGTAGACATTGTGTTCCAAATAAGAACTGAAAAACTGCTCAAGGATATTTACATTTTAAAAACTAAGAATATATCCAAGAGAAGGGACTTTTCACTTCTAATCCTACCTACATACAATTTTAGCAAAATATATGTTTTTAGTTTAAGAAACAGTTAACTGTACAAGCTAAGTATTTGACTCCAATGAATGCAATTTTTCTGTGAACACAAAGCAATACTTTGATGGTATCATTCTTAGGGTAGCTTACCTTATGTGATAAGAATGATCTCCCTCTCCTCAACTTATAATAACTTAGGGCTATGAGCCATATATCATTGTCAATACATGGTTGAAATAAACAGTTTAGCCTTTATAATTCAGTTTATGTGTTTTAGATTTGAGTTCTACAATGTAGGCACTGTGTAAAAAAATGTAAAATGCACATATTTGCTTATCAAGACTGATTTATATATTTTTAAAATGTCAGATGCACCTAGTTTACTATGATTCAGTAAAGTATTCATATAGGCTAAACAATGCAGTTAAAAGAAAATTCAAATAAAGCACTGCCAAATTAACACATCACTAAGCTAGTTAAACTTTGAAACATTAATCTAAGCACATTAAACAATGAATTTGGGGTGTGGGGAGGAGCACATAGATTCTGTGAAAATTGATTGAAAGGAAAAAGAATCTAGGACCAAACACCTGTAATCACAGTGGCTTGCCCTGCAAGATGCTGGCCATTGCCATAGAAACTGACTGTGTTTTGTTACATCATAGCAATCAGGGTTGTGTGATTTATGAGTGCAGCATCCTACTGAGAGGACAAACTCAAAGCTATTCGGAGAGGTAATATAAGATGTAGTCACAGGTGACGATGAGCATTTTGAAAAGGATAATAAAAAAATCATGAAGATATAATTGAACAGCTCATAAAAATTTGAGCCTATTTTTGTAAGTGAGACTTTTCTTGTTACCATTCTCAATGACTGTTATTATTGGCTTATTCGTTCTTCTACTTTCTTTCTTTCTTTTTCTTTTTTTTTTTTTTAGGTATGACACAACAGTGAGCAGCCTTCAAAAGAAGGTTCAATATTTTCCCTGTGTTTTCCTTAGAGACTATATGTATTTTATATTATTGTCAATTCAGAAATATAGAAAAGATTATTAACCTTTCAAATAGCAAAGATTACACTCATTGACGGTTAGACCATTTTTACATTGTGGAGATATATGTGTTGATACGTTATTAAATTTTTTCAAAAACTTAAGCTATTCAGAATTGCATTACGGATAGTTGTTGACTAAGGTCCAAGTGGATGGACGTTGCCGCAGGTAGCAGTAATCAAATTTAGATGCACTGGAGAAGCAGATGCCTGGAGACACTGTGGAATGGAGAGAAGCAAGCAGGTGCAGAATACATATTCTGAAATATGTTTCTCTCGAGAAAACAGCAATGAGCACGCGTGCAGCTGGGCTGCAGGGACAAGGAAAGGACAACAGACTTCATGGCCTTAGGAGCCAGGAGTCAGGTACTTCGGCCACATTGAGTATGGACAGGATACTCCTGACAGTGGTTGGTGTTCCATCTTGTAATCCAGAACTCCTTTTTTCTGGAATGGCCGTCAGAGCTGGTGTAGGAGGTCTGACAGTTAAGTTCGTGAACTCTTCTAGAAAACGTGCTTTGAAGTGTGGACTAGCTGCAGGTGTCGGCGCACAGCTTCCCAAGGGGAGCGCTTCAAAGCTGACTGTTGTGATATTCAGCAATGAGGTTTGGAGCACTTTTTCTAAAGGGAGTTCATGAACTTCATGTCTTATCTCCTATGTACATAAGACTCTAAAGAAACGACAAAGAGCCATTTTTATATTGGTTATTCTAATTGGAGTGTGGTGGTATCTCGTTGTGGCATTCGATTTACATGATATTTAGATGACACTTTGGACTTAGACTTTAAAATGAATGCTGGAGCATGTTAACACCTTTGGGACTATTGAGATAGAATGATATATATTGTGTGTGAAAATTATATGAAATTTGGGGAGATGGGGGAGAATGCTATGGTTGATGTTGAAACTTAATCCCCATTGTGCTGGTACTACGAGGTGGGGCCTTTGGGAAAGTAAAAAAATTATCAGAGTCTGTCAAGAGGAGGATTAATGGGCTTATAAAGAAATTTCAGAGAGCTTCTGGGTCCTTTTACTCTTTGGCCACATTTGGACACAGTTTAACATCTTCCCCTTGGTGCAATGAATCAACATGTCACCACCTTGGAAGGAGAACGTTAGTGCCTTCTGGACACTCTGATCTTGTAATTCCCAGTCTTCAAAGCTATGAGAAATAAATTTCTATTATTTATAAATTATCCCATCTATGATATTTTGTTAGAACACCAGGAATGGACTCATACAAGTTCACTTTAAAATTATTTTCTTTATTGCCTGTAGGGAATATTGATACCTCAATAAAAACAAATTTTAAAAAATCCTGGCATGATTAGGCTGCTGATGCTGAAATAAGACATAATTTTGTTATATCATTAAATACCTTAGAAATTCAATTTGTATTAGTCATAAATGAGATAATTTAAAACCTAGTAAAAGCGTCTATTAATATATGAAAACAGCATTAACATCCATCTAATTATTTTAATGTTTATCTGCAACCAAGCAGTCTGTGTGACTTGCCAAGGAAACTGAAAAGCAGGGCTAGTATGTTGCATAGGTACCATTTTGATTCTACAAAACTCAACCTGAAACAAGTAAATGAAAACTGATCTAGTGGCTCATTCATATTAATCACTGAAAAATAATAAAATTCTCTTAACTGCTATCTTCCAATTTCCTTAAAATGAACAGAGAAATGCAGAAAATATTGTAAGAGCACAGAGTCCAGTTTTCATACAATTGTTTTAAGAAAATGACTACCATAATGTAGCAAAGCTAATAAAATAGCACAGAGTTTATTGTCAGAAAATGTCTATTTTGAATCTTGAATTTATCCCCAAATGATCTAAGAGGAATTACCAAAATGTAGAAGACCCCTTTTATATAATAGTAAAGAGGGGGGCTCAGGAGAGGTGCAGGTGGCCTTCAGACTCTGGCAAAGACAGGCATTCGGTTCTCTCCTGCAGCTTCTAGAAGAAAGCCACACTGTGGACCCCGACCACAGAGCAGTGAGACTAGTTTTACATTTCTGACCTTCTCACGTCCACGTGCACTGACATAATATTTTTCTATACCTTTTGTAACAAATTACCACTGATGTAACATACAACAGCACAGATTAATTATCTGAGCTTTTGGAGGTCTGAAATTTAAAACTCATCCCTTTAGGGCTGATCTCTTCTGGAAGCTCCAGGGAGAATCCACCACCTGTCTTTTCCAGCTTCCCGAGGCTCCCTCATTCCCTACAGCCCAGTTCCACCTTTAAAACCAGCACAGAATGTTCAGTTATCTTTCTTCTCTGACCCTTTGGAAGAGACAGAAAAAACCCTTGTAATTACAGTGAGTAGAGCAGGATAATCCAGGATAATCCCCACCCCCTAAATCCTTAATTTAATCAGGCCTGAAAATTTCCTTTGGCCGTAGAATGCAGCGTATTCCTAAATCTTGGAATTAGGATACAGACGTTTTGATGGTGCAGGCTGTCAGCCTACCACAGCTGGCCATCCTGGACTGTCTCATGGGCTGGACTTTCAACGGTGACTAAAAAAGACAAGGCCTTTGCAATCTAGTGGACCTTTAATAAATCTTGGTAAGTGAGGCAGGCAAAAATAATTTGTAGCAAGTTGTGAACACAAACTCTTAAAAAGTTACTAATATTTATTCAAATTAAATATAATTTTTTAAATATAATTTAAACTAAATATAATTTTTACATAGTCCACATTAAACTGTAGTACCAATTTAAAAATTGGTAATACAGAAAATGTTTCTGTAAAAATTGTATGAAAAGATATGACCAATGACAAAGAATGCTATCCCAGTAGTGATTTTTGTAATTTTACTTTCTAATGAGGTTTAAAGTAGCAAAGTATTTATGTACCATGAAGTTGAGTAAATAAATTTTATAGAATTTTTTGAGCACTTTTACTGGCAGTATCAATTTTATTCTTTATTCAAACATGTGTATGTGAAAGATACATCCCCAGTTTGATGAATAAGCCATTTAGCCTGGGAAAACCCACTCACAGTGGTTAAGATTCAGGACGCCGCCTGAGTTGGGCCATGCCAAGCAAAAGTAGTTCGTGATGTTCTGGGAGAAGTACAAGGAAGTAAATGCTAAAGCCCAGTGGAATATCAATTAGCTGACAAGTACATGTAATCAGGGTTGTCATGGTGATGGTGCTGACAAGGCCGGGAGACTGAGTCCTCAGAAATGCCACAAGCGCCTCCTGTCAGCGTTTCTGTTAAGCCACGATCTGAACAGCTTTGCTGTTGGTGTCGTACAAGGTGAGTTTCTTTGCCAGAGGATTTTTGTTTTAAGAGGAAACCATGTTTTCAGTCAATTCCTTAAAATGCAGAGTGTCACAAGAAAAGCAAACAGTGTGTGAAAACTGTAATAATCAGCATATTCCAATAACGTATATTATTTTCTATATTATATCTCTTTTAATTACAGATGTGAAACAGGACATGAGCATTACAATTTTAATACAGTTTTTCCTTAAAATGTGTTACATTTTGGGCGCCTTCTTTATAGAGTTATAATTGCCTGATACTTGTTTTTTATATGTTATAATTTCTTAAGAGCAAATTCAAAAATAAGTTTATTGCATCTCAAAGACATGATTTTAATTATTTCTTCTAACACTTTTTTCCCCTTTTCTAAACTATTGGAGTTGAAGAATTTTACAACTCGTATTTTGGAAAATTTGATGATATGTAAATTTTTTTCTACTTTCAAACTGGTTTTACTGGGTTAAATGGCCTGATAACATTGCCCTGAAATGTTATACAGTCCTGATAACAATTCATGTTTTTACATAAAACATATTATGTTGAAAATTTCAAACATACAGAAAAGCTTAAATGAATATTAGTAGTTTGTCCACGAAGTCTTTAGCCACTGCAGTTATTTACGTTTTGTCATATTTAATATTTTGAGTAAATATGTGTAATCATATATTTCTTTGGTGAACCACTTGAGGACAAGCTATAGATATAATGACACTATGCCCCTTAGTACTTCAGCATTAATTTTCGAAGAATAAGTGTATTGTTTCTGATGCTAGGCCAGATAATTAAGTTTGCAAACTCATCTGTGAAAACATGCTACATACCTCATTTTGGAATGTCGCTAAGGTCACCTTCAAAGTCCTCCCTTTCGGCAGCTATGCACTAACGTGCCTAGTCCACCTTCACAGCAATTTTGAAACTCTTTTTCTGGACAGTCATCAGTGCTGTCTCTGTGTGGGAAGTTCACAAACTCATCCTAGTAAAAGTGCTTTGAAGGGCGGACTAGGCGCTGGTCTCTGTGAACAGCCTCCCAAGGGGAGGACTTCAAAGTTGACCATAGTGTTATTCAGCAGTGAGGTCCGCAGCACATTTTCCAGGATGATTTGCTCAATTGACCTCATATAACCACTGCACAACCATCCTATTCAAGGAGTTTTGTGTTGATAACATATTCAAGTTTGTCCAATTTTTAATAGTAGGTTTTATAATATTTTTGATAACAATTCAATTAAAGAACATATATGTAATTATTTTTTTAACTTTTACTTAATTTTTTTAAACAAGTGAACAGTTTATTAAGAATTAGACAAAGGTATGATGTGAGACAGTACAAGGAAGACACTCAAGATAGGTATAATGGTACTACTCACACAAAAACTTAAATTTCACCTCCAGAAAAATCACAAGACAAAAGAGAAAGCAATTTCCCCTTTATAAAGTAAGATAATAAAAGTATATCAGTATAAAATAATAAAAATATATTAGTTTTGATAGTTTCTTTAACTTTCTTTAATCTGAAATAATTATCCAGGTGTTCACCCCTTTTATTGCATTGATAATTTGAAATCACCTAAATCAATCATTTCATTACTTGGGTTTACTGGGTTTGTCTGTTTCCTCAAGAATAAACGCACATGAAGTGTGTGTGGACCGCCATCAGTGATGTCAAGTTGCGTCGCTTGGTTTGCTTCACTCTCCAGTGCAGTTTCTTCTCTGTAATGACTAAGTTGTCTACAGGTTGATATTTCTAGATTGTGACCCTCCCTTCCCCAACATTATTTTACTCAAGGACTTAGATCTGTTACTGATTCTTATTTCAATTATTACTTGGATATTTGGCATTCATTATACAGCATCCTTCTAGGGGGGAAGGCTTTATAGTTTTCCTTCAGTTAAAACATTTTTACTCTAATTATGGACTCACAGATTAAAAATATGAATTATTACAGTCATGTTTCTTTTCACCTGTACTCTTCTAAGATGCACCGTGAGTGTAGATCCACCAATTACCTTCCCTCCACCTATTCTCTCCCCTCCACTACCTCCCTTGCTCCTTTCCCATATTCTTGTGTTGTAATTGGGTTATAGCTTTCATATGAAAACCATAAATTAGTTTCATAGTAGGCCTGAGTACATTGGATACTTTTTCTTCAATTTTGGGGATACTTTCCTACGAAGAATATTTTCCAGCGCCATCCATGTAAACATGAAAGAGGTAAAGTCTCCATCTTTCTCTAAGGCTGCATAGTATTCACAATTATGATTTAATAAAAATAAAAAATAAATAAATAAGTAAAAGATAAAGGTAGGAGCCTTGGCAACTGGCAGGCAGCAGGAAAAAAAAGAATCCAAGTTAAATGCCTGGTCCCTGTTTTCTTGAGGACCATCTCATGCAATTGATACTGAAAACTCAGGACATTTTATGCTTTCCTATCAATGTGAACCTTATTTATGTCTTCCCAGCCTTCAAAATAGTTGCCATTTGTCTTTAATAATTTCCTTCTCCAAAAACCAATGTAATATACAAACCAAAAAGTAATGCTGAGTAACAAACCACACCAAAACTTAGTAGCTTGAAACAACAACCGTCATTAATTCTGCTCCTGGCTCTATCATTCAGGCAGGGCTCAGAAACAATAGTTTACCTCTGTACCATGTGCCTTCGATGAGATAGCGTCACCTAGGGATCAGAGGGTCCACTTTCAACACAGCTCGTTCACAGGGCTGGCGAGTTGGTTCTGTTAGCTGAAAACACAGATGGGACTGTGTGCCAGGGCCATCAGCTCTAGTTTCTCTCAGCATGTGTCTTTCCATGAGCTTTTTTTTTGGCTTCAGAGCATCATGACTGGGTTTCCCCTTTGGTAAGTGTCCCAAAGAATCAAAACAAAAGCTATGTGGCTTTCCCTCACTTAGCCTAGGAAATCGCAGCATGACACATCTCTTATCCCCACTGATCGGCTTGTTGTTAAGCTCCACCCACACTCAAGGGTAAGGGACACACACCCCATCTATCAATATAAAGTTTGCCAAATAATTCATGACCATATTTTAAAACCACCCCCACTGACCTACCTGGGAAGGCCATCAACTCTAATAAGTACATTTTTTTGTGGTCTAAAGCAGATTGCTTATCTTTCTCCTTTCTGAGGTGAGAAGGAGCAGAATTTGGGAACAGGTGCATTGTGGAGGCAGCATACTGTCCCAGCAAGGAGGATTGGCTTCTCCCTTGCTCCTCAGTTACTCGCTATCATTCAATTATTTGAATAAATTACCTCATCTGAAAGGATCAGTTCATTCTCTCCAGCTTCTAAGTTTTTAATAAAACTTTCAAGCAGGTCAGAATGCAGGGCACACCTTTTGAGGCTTCTCTGGACTGACCAACCAGTACCGGTCAGGTGTTATTACTTAGTCCACTATGAATTTTTCTTAACTTCTTGGAGTTTGGGTGGTTTTCTTAGTCCTTCTCCTCCAAATGTGCCAGACAAGAAAATAATGATGAATAAATGAACAGGTCAATGGAACCTATTTGCATAATTTTATGGCAATCCAATCCAATTATAATTTCAAGAGGTGGGTTAAAACTTTATTGTCTGGGCCATCAAATTAGGTGAGTTAAACTAGGATGGGTGTTGTTGTTGTTGTTATCAGAACTTATTCCAAAGTCAACTCAGCTTCATAAGATGCCACCTGGTCTAATCCGAGTGGAAGTGATTTCCAGGGAGAACTCGCTCAATAAAATATTTGCCAAAAAAAAAAAAAATCTTTTCTCTTTTGTTCATTGGTATTTAGACATCATATCATTTGATTCCTGGAGTACTTAAAGTAGTTAGAAATCTTCAAGGGATTATTGTATATATCTGAATAAAAGTGTTAATTATTGCTTTCTGTTGTGAAGGCATGAACCAGGGAAAAGATAAAAGCATCTTTCAAATTTAATGTCCCAATTAATTAATTTTTACTTATAAAATTGGAAGCTTTGCCAAGTCTTCTAGAAGCATTATAAAAGATTGATGTCATAAAGATAAGAATTTAACTGGGTCAAGCCCAACCATCAGATTATTCTTAATTAGGAATGAATCTCTCTATAATTTCTATAAAATTGGCTGAATAACAGATGACACACTGAATTACTAATGTAATTCGAGGGGTATATGATTTAAACATCGGCTGCTCTTTTCTTCGCCTATTTCATCTCGGGTGCCTTCTCTGCCCCGATTCATTCTGCAGGTTGTTGTTTATTTTCCAAGTTCAGAAAAATGTCATCTTTAATTATAGTTGGTGGCCAGAACATGCCTTCTCCTCCCCATGCCTACTTTCAGTATTGAATGTAAAATATTGGCCTGGATAAGAAAAACATGTGCTTGTGTCAGAAGAGGCATCATTTCCCAAAGGTCACATTTGAAACTTGTTCAGTGAGTCAGCCTGGAACTTGTGGGCTGTGCGCTGTGGTTTTCAAGAATCATAAAGGTCAGTCCCTCTAGGCAACTCTGGATATTGCCGAGGAAGGTGGTATTCGTTGGGGAAAAGGAGGAGAGCAGGTTGGAGAGATTTGATGTATAGCCTGTGCCAATATCATGGGAAACTTTAATAAATGTAACATTGGAAACACCTGCATATTTAATAATGTATCCCACTTTATTCCATTTATACAAAGCTCAATCACAGGTAAAACTAAGCTGTGATAATACATGTCAAAGTAGCAATTAACTAGGGGATTGATGTTGACTGGGAAAAGATATAAGGAAACTTTCCGGAGTCATGTAAATGATATATATCTTGATTTAACACACATATACATATAATTTTATATGTGTATGTGTAAAACATTAGATTTATATATTTTACTGTATGCATACATGAATTACACATCAATACAATGACACACACATGCAAAGAATCAGTATAACAAAAAAAATATATATGTCAAATGGTCCTAAATATGATAGCTCAAATTTCTGGTCTTAGAGCAAGTATCCCCCAGGTTGTGTGTCAAAGTGTGGTCCCCAAACTTCTAAATCAGGATCAGCTGGAGCATTTGTTAAAAACATAGACTTCTGGGTGGTGCCTGTGGCTCAAAGGAGTAGAGCGCTGGCCCTATATGCCGGAGGTGGCCGGTTCTAACCCAGCCCCGATCAAACCCACCCCCCCCAAAACCCACAGACTTCTGGCCTTACCTGTACTCCAACTGACACAAAATCAGAAGCTATGGGGATTTGAGATGCCTGCCTTTTCAGTAAAATTCCCCTGCAATCTTCACATCTCCTCATTAACAAGTATTTTGAAGGGGTGATTCATAAACTTAGTAACTCAGCATCTTCTGGTAGTGTCCATGGATTTATCAGAATTAGTAAGGGGATATGAGGGAATCTCAATTCAGAGCCAGTACACCAAAATATTTATGAACCCTCTCACCAAGCACTGTTTATTCTCTCTTTTAATTGTTACAACTATGATGTGAGACTTACATTGACATTATCCCATAGCCGAGACGTGCTGAGGCTAAGCTAGATAAGTCAACACCCCAAGGTCAGGGAGCAGTCACCAAGATGTGGATGAGCCCACAGCCAGAACTTTTAGCATAGATGCTTCTGTAAGCTTATGGTGCTCTAGATTCAAAAATAAATAAAAACAAAAAGACCTAAATCTGAGCTACATGGAGGCAGTCTGCTAGAGTGGAATCTGCCTGAGCAGTGCAAATAAACAGAACAAGGTCACTGGCTCCATAATACTAGATGACACCTTGCCCTCTAGTAAAGTATCTCAAGAATGGAAGAAAAAGTATCCAATGCACTTAGCTCTACTATGAAACCAATTTATAAGCACCCACACTTCCATATGAAAACTATAACTCAATAACAACCCAAAATGAAGGGGAAAGAGGAGGGGGGCAGATGGAGAGAGGAGGATGGGTGGATGGAGGGTAATTGATGGGACCACACCTACGGTGCATTTTACAAGGGTGCATGTTAAATCTACTAAGCATAGAATATATAAATGTCTTAACACAATAACTAAGAAAATTCGGTGAAGGCTATGTTAACCTGTTTGATGAAAGTATTTCAAATTGTACATAAAACCAGCACATTGTACCCCATATTTGCATTAATATACACAGGTATGTTTTAATTAAAAAAAACCCTGAAAATGAAAAGATGAAAATAATAGTAGTATTTGCCTAATAGAATTTTGTGGGTGATTAAATGAGATATTTTTAAGTGTGTGGTGATATAAGGTCATTCTGTTAGCATTATAATTATGAATATGAGAATAGATACAACTGAAATGGAACAACTTTGTCCCCATAAGACATTCTCATAATGGTAAGATTAAGTTTATCCTATTACAGAAAATAGAACCTTGAGTGAAAGAAGAGCTGTTTAGCTAAGTTTAGACAGGATGGAGGAAATGAAGAATATGAGTCTGATTCAAAACATACTGTTTAGAAAAGGGAAAACTTGGATATGGATACCATCCGAGGGCTCTCAGTAGTCAGAAAGTATCATGAAGTTACCCTGTCATGAAGATAGGTGCCAAAAGGGAGATGAAGAAAAGTCCCAACAAATTCTACCATGCTAAAGGAAAGAGTGTGGGACTGGAATTTAGAAGCCCTGACAACTATTTCTCACTCTGTTGTTCACTAGATCTGTGCCTATACACAAATCAGTTAATAGCGTGAATCTATTAATTTGTAACATGAGTATTGGACTGGATTAGAAGTTGGCAAATATCCGAACTGCAGCCTAAAAATAATTTTTTTGAGACAGAGTCTCAAGCTGTTGCCCTGGGTAGAGTGCTGTGGCGTCACAGCTTACAGCAACCTCAAACTTTTAGGCTTAAGCGATTCTCTTGCCTCAGGCTCCCAAGTAGCTAGGACTGCAGGCACCCACCAAAATGTCTAGCTATTTTTGTTTTTGTTGTTGTTGTTGCAGTTGTCATTGTTTTTTTTTTTTTTTAGCTGGCCTAGGCTGGGTTTGAACCTGCCAGCCTCAGTGTTTGTGGCCGGCAACCTACCCACTGAGCTATGGGCTCCACCTCCTAAGGTTTCATCTCAAGGATGCAAGGCTGGTTTAACATACTCAAGTCCAATAACATTATTTGCTTTATCAACAGAAGCAAAAACAAAGACCATATGATCCTTTCAATAGATGCAAAAAAAGCATTTTATAAAATTCAGCCTCCTTTTCTATTTAGGACCCTGGAGAGTATAGGCTTAGGTGGCATATTTGTTAAACTGATCAAAGCCTATCTATGACAAAGCCACAGCTAATATTTTACTGAATGGAGTAAAATTGAAAGCTTACTTAGAACTGGAACCAGAGAAGATTGTCCTCTGTCGCCATTACTAGTCAACATAGTAGTGGAAGTTCTAGCCAATACAATTAGGCAAGAGAAGGAAATAAAGGGTATCCAAATGGGAGCAGAGGAGGCCAAACTCTCCCTCTTTGCCCCTAAGAATGATTTTTAAAGTTTTGTTTAAGAACAAAACAAAAGAAGAGAAAGGAATACATTAGAGAGACTATAGGTGGTCTTCAAATCCTAAAATATTTGCTATTTAGCTCTTCACAAAGTTTGTCAATTGCTGAAATAGATGGTCAGTTAGCTCCTTTTCAGCATTGACAGTCTATAATTCTAGTCCTTGGTTGATTTATAATTATTTTAGTTGATAGAGTTTGTTTTACTTCCATTCAAACAGTTAGAAGGAAGGAATAAGTTTTAGTGTTTGATAGGACAGCAGGGTGCCTATGGTTAACAGTAATTTATTATATATTTCAAAATAGCCAGGAGAAAATATTTAGAGTGTTCTCGACACAATGAAATGGTAAATGTTTGAGGTGATGGATATCCTAAATACCCTGATTTGATCAGTACACATTGTATGTATGTATGTCTCAAAATATATAGCCCATAAATATGTACAATTATTGAATATCAATTAAAATTTGATGTTTATAATAAAATATGTATAATCATTGAAAAATAGAGTTATCATTAAAAGGGCCATTAGAGTTCATTTCATCTAGCTCTTTATTTCCAGATGAGGAAATTGAGGACCACAGAAGTTATTGTCATTGTCTCATATCATAGTAGTGGCAGGGTCAAAACCAAAACATAGATCTTCTGATTTTTTCATTTAGTCATTTTTGTATTATACTCTTATATTTCAATAGTGGTCATTTCAAAGAGCTTAAGACTTTTCTATCCCTTCCCTCTTTTACTCACCAAATCAGCTCCTTGTGACACTATATAAAAATATTGATATCATATCAATGGCTTAAAAGAACTACTGTAAGCCTACAAGAATATGACAGGAATATGCAGGCATTAACAATGATGAATATTTAAGTTTATTTGCTATTATATCAATTTTATGTCCAGTATTAAGATATCTTCTAATTTTGGGATGAAGTTTTAAATAGAGTAAGGCTAAAGAAAGCTTGTGGACTTTGATGGTTAAAGTTTGCTTTGGTGCAAATTAATGTTTATAACTGATGTTTATATGACTAACACAGCATTTTAAATTTTATGCAAAGATAAGAGATTCAGTTCAAATGGAGTAGATATTTGACTTTTCTGCTATCTGTACACTGTTCTTCCTGCCCTAGAGAGAACAGTCATGTAGAAAATCAGGGAGATATTACCCTGGAGCGAGCTAGTGAGAAATTTGTTAATAAATCTTAGCTAAAATCACCATTCTCCCAGGCAAACACCAATTTTCATTCCTTTTTAGCATTGTGTTTTCTGTATTATCTATCAGCTGAATAGCCTCTGGGAAAACTACAATGAAGCTTGTGTTTAAATGTCTAAAGATGCCACAAGTGAAACTGTATGGTCTTGACCAGATTTTAATGTTCTTGAGCACAGACCAACGCCTTTTTTATCACTGTATCCCATCACACCTGTGCTCACTTAGTCTTTGTTTTTTGTTTGCTGAGTTGAAGTCCATGCAACTGCAATACAGAAAGCTTCCCCAAAGAGCCCACCTCATTCTGTCAAGATTTATTTTTGATTTTTCTTTGCCATTTTCTCTTTTTCTTCCTGAGACAGGGTCTCACTCTGTTGCCTGGGACAGAGTACAGGGATATCATCAAAGCTCACTACAACCTCAAACGCCTGGGCTCATGTAATTTTCCTGCCTCAGTCCCCTAAGTACCTGGGATTACAGATGCATGCCACCAAGCCCAGCTAAATTTTCTTTTCTTTTTTTGCGAAGATGGAGTCTCTCTTTTGCTCAGGCTAGTCTGAAATTCCTGGACTCAAGCAATCCGCCTGCTTTAGCCCCCTGAAGTGCTAGGATTATAGTCATGAGACACAATGCTGAGCCTTTACCTGCAGTTCTATTGCTCATGGAAATTCATGGCATAGATGCAACCCTCAGTAATTCCTTTCTCATCTTGATTTCTCATCTTTTGCTCACAATTTCGTGTTTCTCCATAAGGATTTCTTCTTCCTTTTTAATTGTTGGGGATTCGATGAGGGCACAAAGAACCAGGTTACAATGATTGCATTGTTAGGTAGAGTCCCTCTTATAATTGTGTCCCACCCCCAAAAGGTGTGTCACACACCGTGACCCCACCTCCCTCCCTTCTTCCCTCTCTCTACTCTCCCCTTTCTCCACCCCTCACTGTGTACTAGGTCATTAATTGTCCTCATATCAGAATTAAATATATGAGATTCTTGCTTCTTCATTTTTGTAATGCTTTATTAAGAAGAATGTATTCCAGGGCAGTGCCTGTGGCTCAAGGAGTAGGGCATCGGCCCCATATATGGGAGGTGGGGATTTCAAACCCGGCCCTGGCAAAAACTGCAAACAAAAAAAGAATGTATTCCACTTCCATCCAGGTTAATATAAAAGATATAAAGTCTCCATCTTTTTTAATGGCTGAATAGTATTCCATAGTATACATATACTACAGTTTGTTAATCCAGTCCGGGGTTGGTGGGCATTTAGGCTGTGTCCACATTTTTTTTGGCAGGGGCTGGGTTTCAACCCACCACCTCTGGCATATGAGGCCAGCATCCTACTCCTTTGAGCCACAGGCACTGCCCGGCTGTTTCCACATTTTTGCAATTGTAAATTGAGATATGATACACAGTCTAGTGCAAGTGTCCTTATGGTAAAAGGATTTTTTGTCTTCTGGGTAGATGCCTAGTAATGGGATTGCAGGATCACATGGGAGGTCTAGTTTCCTTCCAAAAAGTTTGTATTAGTTTGCAGTCCCACCAGCACAAGGATTTATTCTAAAGGCAGAGTCTACTTAGTTCTTTTTATTGTTCTACAATGTTATACAGTCCCTAGAAAATGTTAAATTGATTTGAATCAATTCAAATGGAAAGTAATGAATTGTGTAATTTTTGTTGTCACTGAGAGATTTGGGTGTGTCCTGTTTCTTAGTTTGATTTAAAGTCGATTATTGGTTGCTGGTCACCACAAATGCATATTTAAGATAATAGCATATTTTAGGATTCCCCAGGGTATAGCTAAAATATATTCTTCTGTGATCCCAAGAGCACTGGCTGAGGAATCAGAAGACTGGAGATTTGACCTTGGATCAGGTT
Source organism: Arctocebus calabarensis (assembly GCA_963573935.1). NCBI lineage: Eukaryota > Metazoa > Chordata > Mammalia > Primates > Lorisidae > Arctocebus > Arctocebus calabarensis. The sequence continues at coordinate 60,269 of CAUYON010187576.1, forward strand.
CCAGTGAGCAGCATGGCCTTAGGCAAATAACTTGATACTTTAGTGCCTCATCTGTACAATTGAGTTATATCAGATGGTCGCTCAGGTCTCTTTCCAATTATGTAATTTGGGACTGATGTGTCCCCTTTCAAAGTGTGTCGAGGTAGAATGGCAGTCAACATGTATGCTAAAGCTAGCCCTTTTCCTGTTTTTGTACTGCCTGTGATCTAAGAAATGGGAAATGATATTTGCATGTTTTGAATCTCATGAAGGTTTGGTAACTAGGGTCTATGGAGAACTCAATTTAATCAACTAAAACAGAGCAAACAATCCCATCTATCACTGGGCAAGAGACATGAACAGAACCTTTTCCAGGGAAGACAGATGAATGGTGAACAATCATACCAACAAATGCTCATCGTCTCTAATCATCAGAGAAATGCAAATCAGAACTGCCCTGAGATATACCTAACCTCAATAAGATTAGCCAACATCCCAAAGTCCCAAATATGCAGATGCTGGCATGGGTGTGGAGAGAAGGGAACACTTTTACACTGCTGATAGGACTGCAAACTAATATAGCTTCTTTGGAAAGAAGTATGGGGAAGCATTGAAAAACTCAAATTAAACCAGCCATTGACCTGAAATCCCACTACCAGGCATCTACATAGAAGAAAATAAAATCATTTTATCATGGAGTCATTTGCACTATATCGTTTATCACTGCTCAGTTTACAATTACCAAGATGTGGATGGAAACAAGTTAAGTGCCCATCAACTCAGGAATGGATTAACAAATTGTAGATGTGTATAAAATGGAATACACTCCAGCCATAAAAATGGTGACTTTACATTCTTTTTTAACCTGGATGGAGTTGAAACACATTTTTCTTAGTGAAGTATCACAAGAATGGAAAAGCAAATATTCAGTGTACTCAATACTAATATGAAGACAATCTAATTCTAATTCACTCCCACGTTAGAGAAAAACTCATTTCAATTCAAGTTGGGAGAGGAGGAATGAAGAATGGAGGAGAAGAGAGGAATGGAGATTTGGGGGTACTCCCACTTAATGGGTACAATGTAGGTGTGTATGGCATACCTTTTTGGCACAGGACACTACAGGAGGAACTCTACCTAACAAATTCAAATATTATGACCTGGTTGTTTCTACCCTCAAACTAACCTGAAATTTAAAAAAAAACAAAAAACTTAAAAAATTTAATGTCAGATTTTCAGTAAAAAACTAATGTTCTGACTGACAGTGTTTGAATACCATTCCATTTGCAAAATGTTATGGTTCAAGGTTTTCTTATTTGTTTGCAATAACCTTCTTCTTTTCAGTGTTAGAGGAGATCAAGTGAGCACCTACACCCCAAAAAGGTGTTAGAGGAGATCTTGTGCACACCTACAACCCAGAAAGGTGTTAGAGGAGATCTATGGCACACCTGCACCCTGATAAGTTGTTTTAATGGTGCACTGCACCCTGATATGGTGTTAGAGGAGATCTTGTACACAGCTACACACTGATAAGGTGTTAGAGGAGATTTTTGTGCACACGTGCACCCTGATAAGGTGTTAGAGGATATCTTGTGAGCACCTGCACCCTGAAAAGATGTTAGAGGAAACCTTGTGAGCCCCTGTACCCTGACAAGGTGTTAGAGGAGATCTTGTGCACACCTGCACCACAATAAGATGTTTCAGGGTTGCAACTGAACACTGATGTGGTGTCAGAGGAGATCTTGTGCACACCTGCATCCCAATAAAGTGTTAGAGGAGATCTTGTGAGTACTTGCACACTGATAAATTGTTAGAGAAGATCTTATGCACACCTGCCCCCTGATAAGGTGTTTTAAGAGTGCAACTGTACCTTGATATGGTGTTAGAGGAGTTCTTGTGTACAACTGCACTCCATATAAGGTGTTAGAGGAGATCTTGTGAGCACCTGTACCCCGATAAGGTGTTAGAGGAGATCTTCTGCACACCTGAACCCCAATACAGTGTTTTAGGTGTGCAACTATCCCCCAATATGGTGTTAGAGGAGATCATGTGCACACCCCCCCAACTGTTAGAGAAGATCTTGTGTACACCTTCACCCCAATAATGTATTAGAGGAGATCTGTTGCACATTTGCACCCCGATGAGCTGTTAGAGGAGATCTTGTGCACAACTGCTCCCTGATAAGGTGTTAAAGGAGATCTTCTGCACAACTGTACACTGATATGGTTTTTTAGGGGTGCAACTTCACTCTGATATGCTGTTAGAGGAGATCTTGTGCAACCCTACACCCTGATAAGGTGTTAGAGGATATATTGTGAGCACCTGCACCCTGATAGGATGTTAGATGAGATTTTGTGAACACCTACACCCAATAAGGTGTCAGAGGAGATCTTGTGAACACCTATACCCCAATATGATGTTAGAACAGATCTTGTGCAAACCTGCATCCTAATGAGGTTTTAGAGGAGATCTTGTTCACACCTACACCCAAATAAGTTGTTAGAGGAGATCTGTTGCACACTCACAACCGAATAAGGTGTTAGAGGAGATCTTGTTCACCTCTGCCCCCAATAAGGTGTTGGAGATCTTATGAGCACCTACGTCCCGATAAGGTGTTAGAGGAGATCTTCTGCACACTTGAACCCCAATACAGTGTTTTAGGTGTGCAACTTCCCCCAATATGGTGTTAGAGGAGATCTTGTGCACACTAGCACCCTGATAAAGTGTTAGAGAAGATTTTGTGTATACCTTCACCCCAATAATGTGTTAGAGGAGATCTGTTGCACATCTGTACCCCGATAAGGTGTTAGAGGAGGTCTTGTACACACCTGCACCCAATAAGGTGTTAGAAGAAATCTTGTGAACACCTATACCCCAATAAGGTGTTAGAGATCTTTTGCACATCTGTATCCTGATAAGGAGTTAGAGGAGGTCTTGTACACATCTGCACCACCTCCAAAGGCTGTCTATTAGCTTTGAATGTTGTTGTGTCCTTAGCTGTGCAGAAGTTTTTCTGTTTAATTATGTTTCATTTGTTCATTTTTGTTCTTGTTGCAATTGCTGCTGAAGTCTTCATCATAAAATCTGGATGAAATCGTCAAGAGTTTTTCTCACACTTTCTTTTAGGATTTTTATTATTTCTTGTCTTAGATTAAATTTTTAGATCCATCTTGAGTCAATTTTTGTAAGTGTTGAAAGGTGTGGAACCAGTTTCATTTTTACATGTGGTTGTCCAGTTCTTTTACCACCATTTATTGAATAGGGATTCTTTTCCCTGGTGTATCTTTTTGTTTGGTTTATCAAAGATCAGATGGTGGTAAGATATTGGCTTCATCTCTTCTATCTGTTAATGTCTTCTGAGACTTCTTTTCTTATGGGTCCATAATTTTCTTTGTAGAGGTACCTCACTTCTTTGTTAGGTATATTCCTAAGTATTTCATTTTCTTTGAAGCTACTGTGAAGGGAATTGTGTCTTTGATTAGCTTTTCAACTTGTCTTATTGCCTCATTGGCATATACAAAGCTACTGATTTGTGGACATTTATTTTATACCCTGAGACGTTTCTTTATTTATTTTTTTAAAATAATTTTATTAAATCATAATTGTGTACATTGGTGCAATGATGGGGCACAATGTGCTTACTTCATATACAATCAGAAATATTTTGATCATACTGTTAGAGATAGCCTTCGTGGCATTTTCTTAATCACTATATGAAGACATTGATATTCTACATTTAATAAGTTTCACCAATACCCTGCTAAGATGCACCATAGGTGTAATCCCACTAATTGCCCTCCCTCCACCCATCCTCCCCCCTTCCAGGAGTCTCTGGAGTTCTCTAAATATAAGATCATATTGTCAGCAAAGAGTGAGTGTTTGACTTCCTTGCTTATGTCCTTCTTTTGCCTGATTGCATTGGCTAGGACCTCCAGCACTACATTGAATAATAGTGCTGATAGAGGACATCCTTGTCTGGATCAGGTCTGAGAGGAAAAGTTTTTGGTTTTATTCAATTGTGTATGATGCTAGCTGTGGATTTGTCATTGATGGAGTCAATTAGTTTGAGAAATGGGCTGTGTATATCTATATTCTTAGGTGTTCTGATGGTACCCAGCTAGTAGTCAAGCTTATGGGAGGTTAACTTCATGCAGTACTCAACCATCCCAGCCATTGGATGCTATTCGAGTCTATTCACTCATTTAAGCCTTCCAAGATTGCTCTTGTGAGGGGTGGCTGGAGATTTTTTTCCCTCTGTCTCACTGTGAGTGGCTACTAAGGAGATGTTTCTAGTCTGTCATCTTACTCTAGCCCCAGTAAGCAGATTTTTTATTAAAGATGCTGTGACTGAGACTCAGGAAATCAAGTGGTTTGTTCACAGTCAAATAGTTTATTATTGTCTGAGCCTTATATACATTTATCAGAGTCCAATAATGGTTCTTACTTTAGAACTTGGTCCTTAAGCTCATTTATTTTTACTTTTTATTTTAAAATAAGTTCAGACTTATAGAAAATTTGAAAAAAATAGGAAAAAGAATTCCTATATAGTATTGACCCAGATTTGGCAACTGTCAGCATTTTACTACATTTGTTCTCTCTCCTTTCATGTACAGCTTTGAATGAACTTTTGTTCCCCTGAACTGTTTAGGAAGAAGTTTCAAACATGATGCCTATTTATACCTACAACTTTAGTGTGTATTTCCTAAAATCAAGGGCAATGCGATCTCTTACATAACTACAGTGCAATGAGTAAAATAAAAAATAAATATTATTATAGTATTATTTAACCTATAATCCTTATCTAAATATTTCCAGTTATCCCACTATTATCCTTTGTAGCACAAGCATTTCTTAACTGGGTCCTTGAGGGTACAAATTTAACTTTTAATGGGAGACTTTTCTCTAGTAGGATTTAAAGATTTTCTAGTTAAATGTGTTTCTAAACTCTTCAAAATTCTGATTCCATACATTTTAAGGCAAATAGAATTTTCCTTTGAGATATATATATATATTTTTCCTTTTACCTTCATTATTACAAGTAGTCAACAAGATGCATGAAGTATTTTCTTATGAATTAATGAAAGCTATTACCTCAACTGACATGTCTCTGGGCTTTAAGTGGTTTGGTAGTATGTGGTCCAAAACTTAGATGGATGGTTATTTGTGTTTATACTTTACAATTGAAAAATGAAGAAAGAATTGGCACATTTTACCTTATGCTGAAAACAGACAAAACTTATGAGATAAAGATGTAGGTCAAGTGTATTAATTTAACAAATGACAAGTTGATAGGACTATCTCTTGGAAACTTTCAGACGTCTCTGTGAGACTAATGGTTTTGGAAATACATAAGAGAAAAAGTCTTGTTTTTTTTTTTTTACATTCATTTAGTTTATTTTTTATTTGGCAGTGTCCCAAGTGAAAAGATTAAAGTCTAAAACCATTTATTCAGAAAAATGGGAAAAGCACACTTATGTCTTATTCTACCAGGGAAGTGGGGTTCCATTCTGAAGAATCAAGTTATATTATAAACCGGTTCCTGTGATGTTTGTTAGGAAAAGAATCTTGGAAGGGGTTTTCAGGGCACCAGTATAATATTGAACTCAGCCTCACAAGGTTTCTTTCTTTCTAGTTGGATTATTATAATTATTATTTTTATATTGCAGTGATTATTCTATAGATAAGTTTTTTGGGATTTCTTTTTTAAGTAAAAGTAGAACTGAGATAAAAATGTTGTTCAAGAAGACTTCTTTGTCTCTGGTTCCCTCTGTTCATTACTTGTTGGCACTTTCTTAGACACCATCTTGTGTTTTCTTTATTTCTTTTTCTTATTGTAAAATTTATTTCAGATTAATATGAGGGTACAAATGATTAGGTTATAGTATTATTTAGTTGCATTTGTTAGGTGACGTTAAAGTCAGAGTTGAGCCCTTCACCAGAGTATGTGCAGTATATTGTTACATTGTGCCCATTGGATGAGAGCATACCAGTTGCCATTCCTCCTCCCCTATCTCTTTTCCCTCATCCTCCATCACCCACTTGAATTTAATTCAAGTATTTTTTTTCTCATGTGGCCCTTTAGTTGTGTATTGATTGATTTTATTTTAGGACCTGACTACATTGGGTACTTTCTTTTGCATTCTTGTGATACTTTACTAAAGAGAATGTGTTTCAGCTCCATACAGGTTAATAGAAAAAATGTAAAGTCTCCATCTTTTTCTTAAGGCTCAATTTTTAAAGTTTTAATAAACTGTGGTATATATTAATTATATATAACATATGAGGGATATATAATATTTATTAATCTATTCACATGTTGATGGGCACTCCCATGGAACATGGTTCTATGTTCTTGGTGACTGTGGTTTGAGCTGTGATTAACATTCTAGTGCAAATTTCTTTATGGTAAAATTATTTTTCCAAAGTCTCAAAAAAAAAAAAA
>CAUYON010187583.1:0-63350 GCA_963573935.1 Arctocebus calabarensis
CCATATCATTGGGTTTATCTGTCCATTTTTTCACTGGCCCGCCCTTGGCTATAATATAAATGCCACAAGGGCCGGGACTCTGCATTATTCCCAGCTGCCCCCCCCCCCCCCCCCCGTGCCCAGCAACATGCCTGGCACAAAGAGAGGCTAAATACTGAGGAGGGGAGTGGCATCCACCGGTGTTTCCCTCGGTGCTGAAAACCACGCTGGTGGACATACACCGACTATACGTGGGGTTCTAACTGTGCTTTCCTGGTAGGAAGGAAAGCAAATTTCTTTTGTATGTTGATGAGCCACTTGGATATCTTCTTTTGTGGCTGGCTCTTGGTAACTATCCAAGCTTGTGTAGCGCTTCATATGAGAGAGCCTAGCAAAGGGGAAGTCCACCCCGGTCTCCACTGAGAGCAGATTAAAGGGCTCAAAGGGCTGGCAGCTTTTGGAAGGGGACCACTGACAACCAGGAGTTAATTGGCCAGTGACCCCATGCCTGGGCAAGGGGGATGAAGGAAGAATTCATGCAAGCTGCCCTCAGCCCTTCCCCCAGTCACAGCCCCTGTAAGAGGAAATGAGGAGGCCAGGAGGCCAGGGATGGAGGGGCACTGTCCACAAAGGAGGCAAAACAGGCGACTCCATGTAATTAAGGCCTCCAGACACCTGTTGTAAACTCCCCCTTTCATACCCTAGCAGGTGGTTCAAACCTCTGAGAAAGAAAATCCAAGAGAGGGGGAAAGATGCTGGGATGAAAGAAGAAAAGCAGCTCTCCATCTGTGGCCTGCAGCCACTGCCTGCCCTCACCAGACATCCCCGATCCTTCGGGATGGTTCCAGGGGCACAGGGTTGAGGTCTAGGGGCAAAGCTGGCTGTGCTGATGCCAAGCTGTGTGACTGTGGGGAAACTCCAGGACCTCTCTGTGCCTCACAAGCCTCATCTTTTCCAGGACTTCATAGAGTAAGGTTGAGCTGAAGCAGCCTCATTTTAAACAGCAATCACTGCAGCATACACTGAGTGTGCTGACCTGGTGCCAGATGCACTTCCCAAAGCCGATCCTTACAACTACTCTTTGAGACTGTCACAAGGATGTCTATGTCCATTTCCAGATGAGGAAATGAGACACAGAGAGGGTAAGTAACTCGCACAAGGTCACAGACTTAGGAAGCGGTGGAGATGGGACAGCAGGCAGGCCCCATGCAGTGTGCTCTTAATCTTACTGCGATGCAGACGTTGGCGCCACCACCAACACCACACTGTGGTCATGTCTGTGAAACGGTACATATGACATTCTCATTATATAAAGATGCCTGTACATCTGTGAACCCTTCCTAACGGAGGCCAGCCTGTAAGGTGCAGGGTCCCTGACTGCTGCCTCGTCATATGAAGTTGCAAGGAAGGGAACGAGAAGCCAGAGTGTGGCTGGTGGGTGAAGGGAGAGAGGAAAGTGGGACAGTGGGGAACGCAGAGCAAGTACTCTGTCGCAAAGGAGTAACAGCCAAGGCCATGCTGACAGAGTCACATCTTCTGCACAGCAAACTCCATGCTCTGCAAATATGGGGCACCAATTTACCTCACTTACCCCACCCCTAGCACTGCATGGTCTCAAACATGCCATAGTCAGGGGCACATCTGGCCTGCTAATTTGTAACTTCTACTCTAAGGGGGAAGCCAGCAGGGATACACCAATCAGCTTCTCTGTAGTGATCAAAGGCCTCCAAGGCAGCAAGATTGGGGTGGGGTGGGGGAGATATTGCCCAGCAGAGCGATGCAGGGCCTCAGCCTCTGTGGAGCAGCCATTCACATCCTGAAAGCCTTGCTTGTTCTGGTATTTTGTGGGTTCATCCCAGGAATTGGCCCATTTTACAGAAGAGGAAACTGAGGTCAAGGGACTAGTTTGGGGCCCACTGGGAGTTAATGACAGGAATTTTCCCCAGTCCTGGGAGGCCCCCAAAGAGAAGACCAGGGATGTGGCCTCTCTGCTCTGGTTTGGCTCTGACTACCTGGTGACTGGGCTTCCACATCTGTAAAATGACATAGCCATCAAAGACTGAGTTTGAGGATTCTGTGGCTTGGGAAGTATTTAGCAGGGCAGCCCCTCTGAACAAAGGGAAATAAAGAGCTAATCACCCAGACCTTCCAAGAAGAGCGAAGCAGCCTCATAGCATGTGCTAGCCCGATTGTGGCCTTGCAGGCAATTTTCTCTCAGGGAGACTCACTCAAGGAGGAGGTAATCGCCTGAGACCCCAACTAAGGTCACTCTCGCAGACATCCACCCAACTCCTAAGGCCAGAAAGGTAAAATAAACCTACTGTTAAAAAGTAAGGAAGGGAAGGAGGAAGGAAGAGAAATAAGGCCTTGGCTGTGGACCTGGCGGACTCCAGCTTTTCTGCGGTGGGGATGACGGTGGGGTCTTCTCAGTAGGAAGTGACGAGAGGACTGCAGATCACCCCGTGGGTTCACACACTGAGTTCCTGCTCTCTCCTGCAGACCCACCACACTTTGTTTGCCTAAACCTAAGACCAGTGTCCCCAAAATGACTGACTCCTAGGGAAATACGGCAATAACAGCCACACCGCAGGGTATGTCTCGAGAGCTGGGCGCTGTGCCAGGCATCTCACATGACATGATACTTTAATCACCTGGCAGTAAAATAAGTTCTTCTTATCCCTATTTTACAGATGAGGAAACTAAGGCCCTGAGAGCTGAAGGGACAGTGCATAGGAAAAGAGAGAACTATGCTGAACCCATGAGATCCACTGCCAAAACTGACTCATCACCACGACTACCGGCCCTGACTTGACAGCCACCTGGATGGTCCTCACCCGGCAGAGCAGCAGGGCTGACACATGCTCCTCAGTGATACCCACGGAGGCATCAGTGATGAACACAATCAGTGAGCACGAGAAACTTGTACGCTCCCATTAGCCTGCCCACCCATCCTGTCCCTGAGCTTTTCACTGCCTGGACTGGAGGGCAGGAGAACAGACACCCGTCATTTCCATTCTGCAGATCGGGAAGCTTGGGCTGGTCAATGGGCAAACTACACTCTGTCTCCAAACTTCCCAATGTTTCTGTTGGTTTACAGGCAGAACGGGCTACAAAACTTGCAGGGTGAGATGGAAAGTGAAAATTCATGCTAGGTGAGACAGCTCACACCTGCAATCCCAGCACATTGGGAGACTGAGGCAGGAAGATCATTTGAGGCCAAGAGTTCAAGCCCCAGGGCACCATAGCTGGATGTGTTAACATAGCAGCTGTTTCCTGATTCATTTCTCCCAATCCAAATTCCCAGATGTCCCAAATCCAGCCTATTTTATTCTTTTTCCCCCTCCTCATCTCTCAGCTGCCTATCATATAGAATCACTTAGCGCCTCTTAACATCTTACCACATTGCTGACTGGCAATTTTTTGCAAAAACTCTCCATGTTATCAGGTAGCTCATGACCAGCCACCAATGTGTTAAGGGGCTCACTAGAGTGTGGTGTGGTGAGGCCAAGTGAAAGTCTGGTGCCCTCTGGGTAAGGTCCCAGGCACTGCTGCCCTCCTCCATCTCCTGTCCATGCTCTCCACAGCTGGGCACACCTGTCCCTCTGGCTGCCACTGTCAGTTTCCTACCAGTCCTCTCCAGAGAGAGAGGGGCCTGGATCTCTCCTGAAACAACTGCAAGCCCAGTGCCCAGCACAGTGCCTAATACAAACAACACACTCGTGGGGCAGAGTTCCCACTGAAAGGATCTGGGGAACAATGGCTCCTTCCTGAGCCTGGAGGACTGGTGGTAGACGGGAGTGGTTCCAAGTCAGGGCTCTGGGTCACAAGGACTTAACAGTCAAAACCCGGCTCAGGCAGGAAACTTCATCTCCCCAAGTCTCCAGTTTCTGGTCTGGGTGCAAAAGGAACACCACCACCAAACTGGTTCCCCTAAACCCTGCAAAATTTTCCAGGCTGATGACCTTTGTTGACCAAGCGGCTTTGTCTAAAATCCTGCCTGGGGCCTCCTTAACTGGACAAGCTCATGTCCCTGAGAAGGCTCACAGTGACCCCTGCTGTCCTCTGCTCAGTACTGCCTCAAATCCCCAGACAGAGTTAACAAAAGCGAGGTAGAGCCCTCCAAGAAGGGTTTACATTTCCAGGGGGTTGAGAAAACTCTCATCAGAACAATGGCAGGGAGAAGAGACACCACATGTAATTATGTTCAGTGGACACTAATTCCCTGTCTTCTAAAAATAAGTATAATACGTGAGATCAAACAAAGCGCTTTCCCTTCCCTTGCGGTCTTTTGTTTCCCCGGATAAGTGTCATCCTAAACAGACCGCGGAACCAAGTGAAACTGTCATTTCGCCGGGATATTATTTCCTGATCAACATGCGCTGTTCTTAGCAAGCCTATTTTGATCTGGCAGTTCTTAAATTGGAGTCTTTTTAAAGACGGAAGCATCGTAAAGCAAGCAGACACATACGAGTCTCCGTATATGACAACCTCACGCACCTGTCTTGACTAATCTACCTGGGTTCTGGACAATGGAAAATATCCTACCAGGTTGTGACCCCTTCTCACCACGCTGTACTCAGGGTACTGGGGACTGTAACTAAGACCCTGCTCCTTAGATACTGGCAGGGATGGTCACTGCACCAGCTCCTGGCTAATTGTGCCTGTTAATGAACAGAATGCCAGTGGTATGATTTTAGAACAAACAGAAGGGAGGAGACGAACAAGGATTTTTAAAGCAAATTCTCCAAATGGCTTCCCATTCTTCAAATTGCAGAGTGAGAGCAAATAGGGTCGGTTTTACACAAAGATAATTCTTTTCGGTCTCTAAAACACAGGCCTCATTTTGCTTCTAAGGCTTGCCTCGAAAGATGCCAACTGGTAATTCTAACAGGGACTTCCCTCTCTGATCTTCAGGGCGGAACTCAATGAACAGGTTAAATGAAGGAGACATGCTATGTGGAATTCTAAATGTTCACCTACGTGCAGGCCATGGTGCTATAGGTCAACACCGCACCAAATCCTAGCCAGGCCTCAAAGACCAGCTTCGTCAGGCTGGTTTCACCTGCCATTACATTCTGAGGGCTACGCGGTCTCTATGTGCCTGGCAGTGCCCGGGCTTCACGCATCCACCCCTTCTGTCATAGAATGCTTCTTTCATTCAGGGCCTGATGCTGGGTGATACCTAACTAATCTGAAACACCATCGCAAGGGTCCTAAGCTGGTGACCCTGGGGCAGGACAAATTTTGTCCCATGCAGTGTTTGTTGTTAAAAAGGGAATCAGATGATGATGAATTTCTCTCCCAAGAATCCAGAATACTAGTTTCTCTTTCAAAACAAGGGAACTAGTCTCATTAAGGCCATGTGTCTGCATGGCCTCACAGCTGTGTGATCAGAGACCCTCCAACTCCTCTGAATTCACCCCTGAGAGATGGATGAGTGTTTGACCCCTGTGCTAGCAGGTGCTGAGCATTGCATTGTGTGCAGGTAAAGAGGCTTTCCATAGAGAGCAATTTAGCTAGAGTTCCCAATCCTGGTGGGACATTAGGATCCCCTGCAATGCTTTTAGCAAAATACTAGTATCTGGACCCACTGCTGACTCAAGGAATCTGAGTGTCTGAGGGTGGTGCAGTTGACTGGAATCCAGTCTAAGCTAAGGTGGAGAACCACCTTAAAACAAAGGGGATGCCCTGCATGGAGGCAATTCCAAGCAGATCAGGGATGGGCCACTGGGATTCTGCCCCTCCTGCATCTTGTGGATGCGGATGGAGAAGCTGGCCTATCCTTTTCCTCAAGCCGAGAGGGGGCCTGGTTATTGTGACTTTTTCCTGTGCAATGCTTTGGGGAGTCACATCTGAGATTAAGGGAGATAAATCAAAAGCAACCAAAAGATGACCTTTGAAAGACCACTGTGCCGGTTGGCAGTGGAACCAGCCAGGACCCCGAGACTCAGGTAGGCTTCTCCACCCAGCACCAGCCCAATGGGCTGAACTCACGCATCTCACCTGAAGAGCTCTCGGATCTCCCGGCTGTCAGCCTGGAAGGGAATGTTTCGCACAAGGATCTTGGAGGTCGTCTGCTTTTTGGAGACTTGTTTTTTCCGAGTAGATGTCAGGGCTGGCCTGGAGGGTGAGGAGATGGAAGGGGCCAGGTTACTTGGGGTGTCAGCAGCACCTGCCTGGCAACACTCTTATATCAGAATAGAGGCTCCTATTTTATAGGGAGGCCAAGATAAAAGGGAAGACTGTCACCCCTGGGGGGTTTGAGCCCCAACAGCCATGGACGCCTGGGGAACACATGCATCCTTGGGATGCTACTGCCCTTCATTGAGAGACTCAGGAGCTATGTAAGCAACCCTGATGAGGGTGGGGCTAGTTTTCACCAAACCCCAGCTCTGCTGACACCCTACCACTAACCCAAGGAGGAGCACACAAGGGCCTCTCAGTGGTGAGAGAGGACACTCTCAGCCGGGGGCTCAAGGCCATCCCTAACTCAATCACACCTTCCCTGTCCCCCTGCTCTCCCAGGAAAATGTGCCACTCCAGTAAAACAGGGTAGGGTAGGGTAGTGAGTAAGGCTGGGAGTTAACACACTGGGTCTGGATGCAAAATGGGCCACTCGGGACCTGTGGGATCTTGGGCAAATTACATGGCCTCTGTGGGCCTTAGTTGCCTCAAATGTAGAATGGGCATAGTAATAGCACCAACCTTATCAGATTGTTTGGGGATTTAATGAGGACTCAGCACTATACCCAACAAGTGATCAATTCAGTAAGTGGCAGCTATTATATAATGACTGTCCTTATTACCTAACAGGCTTCCTTCAACCTGCTCAGGACCTTCCCCACCTCACTAAAATGGCAGCTTTACTTCTCTTTCTGGCCCACATCGCTGTCTGACGGTATGATAGTATATTACCAATTCAATCATGCTTCTCTTTATCATTTGTCTTGTCAGCCTGGGGCTGTGCTGTCCCATACAGTAGTCACCAGCCACATGCAGGTAATTAGATCCAAATTTAAATGGTACAAAATTGACCATTCATTTCCTCAGTTGCTGGGACAGTTAGCCTCCAGATAATCTCCGGCTCTCGGTATTCTTGCCTCGAGTAATCCCCTCTTGCACCACATCAGGGCAGGACTGTATGGCCAGTAGGGTACTGCCGAAGGGATGGGTATGGCTTCTGAGACTAGGGGGTAGAACACACTGCCACCTCCTTGCCCTCTCCTGGATTACTTGCTCTGGGGAAAACCAGTGGCCATGCTATAAGGACACTCGGTCGTCCCATCAGAAGGCCCACGAGGTGAGGAATCGAGGTTTCTTGTCAACAGCCATGTGAGTGCGCCATTTTAGCAGCAGATCCATCCACACCAGCTGAGCATTCGGATGACTGCAGCCCCAGCTGACCTTCTCAGTGCAACCTCATGATACCAAGCCCGAGCCCCCAACCTCTTGGGGGCTGACCCCAAGAAACCGTGACAAAACGTTTTGTATTAAGTTGTTAAGTTTGGGGATACTTTGTTACACAGCAATGGACAACTAATACAGCTGCTCTTGCCACATTTCAAGTCCTAAATAGTCACATGTGGCAAATGCGTACCATCCTAGATAGTACAGATGCAAAAGAATATAAACTCCCACAAGGAAACACCATTCCCACTGCCCAGGAGGACTGTCTGGTACACAGTGGGCTTTGCTGCAATTTTCTGCTAGTAAGACAATGATTCCATGAACTTGCAAGGCTGAGTTCAAGCTAACTCTAGAGATAGGGTACAAAAAAGAAAAGACTGGCTGAGTGCGAAGGGTCATGGCAAGTGCTGCACACTTTACATACCATTTCACTTTAGAGGCAGAGTCACCCCTACAAGGTCATAGGGCTCTTCTTGGGTTAGAACCTAAAGGTGTGAGGCTCAAAATCTGGACTGTTCCTCTTATACTCTGACAGCTCAGGAACCCCATTAGTCTTCTGGGGGTCCCTGTACCATGTTTCCTCACTGATTTTGTCCAACATAGTACATATCACATTTGGTTTGGAAAACATCAGAGACAGTCTAAGCTGGATTCAAAAGTAGCATTAACAAACAGAGAAGGAAGAAGAAAGGCCAAGTCCCAGGCAGCTAATTTACTGAATGAGCACAATGAATGACCAACCTGTTGAAAACTACCAAAAAAATATCTTAAACCAGCTCTAGGGCTGTTAGCATGGTCCTTTATCACTGGAGGCAAGTGGATGATAATGACAATAATGGCTTTTACTGAGCACCTGTTACATGCAGGGCACTGCAGGAAGTTCACTTAGATGCAAAAGCAGGTGGAAATGAAGGAGCAAAACCAACTCCTCCCCACCCCAGAACCTCCACGATCAATTCAGTATACTGATTACTGGTTAAATTGGCTTGCCTCTATCTCTACCACCTCCTGAATATCTTTCAAATTAACTGGAGGCCATCTCTGGGTACTGCCCTCCAGTTCTGAGAATATTTAGGTTTATAGCTTCTTCTGGTTCAGCCAGAGCATCAGCAACTTGAGACTCTTCCTTGGCTTATTTATACCACCATGGTGAGTGCTACCTGCTTGTTTCTCCTGTATTTATTCTTTTTATTACCAAAAAAAAAAAAAAAAGTATATTAAACATACACCTAAAAGACTAGTGCTTTCTCAGCTCAGCAGGGAAACAGGGTCAGAGTTGGTAAATGCCAACCTTAATCAGGTAGAGTCCTAAATGGTGAAGGGGCTGGGCAGAAAGAACATGTAAAGGCTGCGAGCCGCCACTCCAAGGCTGCTGTCACCAAGAACAGAAAGCACCAACTCCCATCAAAGGAAAGCAGGATAGCAAGGACTCACTTGGTGGCACGTTCCGAGATCCTCACTTCCAGCTTGTGGTTGTCCACGACGAGACCCTAGGAGACGGGACAACACAGCTTGGAAACAGCCATATCCTTGGCCAGACGGTCCCCCGGCAGAGGAGTTGGCTGGAACTGAGGACAGAGGATGGCTTTTCCCTGAAATAGGCCATGCTGAGCACCCAGCCCTCGAATGCTTTCTTGAGCTATGAGTAGGCCTTGAACTTTATGCCAATCAAGGGGTGCAGGATTTTCCATTGTTCACAAGCATTTGCAGGCAAAGTAAGTCCCTCAGATCTGGCTTATAGTGAGTTTGGCTTGGTTTGTATGTTCTTTAAAAAAATGACAAATCACTACGGAGTTGCATGTAAAGCTACTACCACCAGTCCCTTAAGGCAAAACTGGCATATTAGCAAAATTACCCTTGAAAATCCATTGAATCAGCCCACATAGCTTTGTATGAACAATTCTTTGAGACAGTATTCACATATGCATGTATACATGAGTACATGTACAAAGTAGAAATTTATAGAATTTTGAATTAAGTGAGGGAGAGAGATGGATCATTGCATTTGTAAGGCTAATTTTAAGTTAAATGAGTAGATAACCCCTGATCCAGTAGGGCCAGGGACGTGTGACATTAGTGAAAGGAAACCTTCCTGAGGCCTGGTGCCTATCTCAGGCTGCTCTGCTCTCTGCGGCCCCAGCTCCTCTCCTCCCAGTCTGTCCTTAGTTCTTGGAGCCTAGCAGGCCATTTCTCCCTGTTCTGTCTGAGCAGGAGGGCAACTCTATGCCCAAGCGCCTCCCTCTCAGTTTGGCTCCCTTTTTTTCTACCTTTGGCCATCCTACCTCTACGCTGGCCAAGCTGGAGGACTCAAGGGTCTCCTCCCTGCCCTTTCCACAGGGGCTGGGAAGATTGTTCTAAAGCAGATTTTTCACCAATACACTAATAGCCCACTGATGGTCTCTCATCACCCCAAGGCTGACTTCTCTACAAGTCCTTAAAACGGCCTGCAAGATTCTGCCCTACACATCCCATTTCTCATCCTATGCTCTGACCTCCTGCCCCTGCCACAGGGGCCTCTTTGTTTCTCAAACATGTTAAACTCATTTCCTTCTCGGAGGCCCTGCCTCAGACCTTTTGTACATGCTGTTCCCTCCTCAACTATACTCCTTACAGGTTGCTATGCAGCTGACTTATCAATTAGATACCTTCTGGACTGTCAGTCATCTCCTCAGAGGCCTTTCCTGCCCCCCACCCTCACCTTTGTTATCACCAAGTACTTCATTATGACTTGGTCTTGCCTATTTATTCAACAGCCTATTGCCTGTCTTCCCTGCCAGAAACAAAGGCCCACATGAGCGATCTCTCTCAGGCCTAATACAGTGCCTGGCAAAAACCAGGCCCCCAATAACAGCCTGTGCAGTAACTGAATGAGCTATGATGACCACAAAGTGTTCAGAAAGGCTCTTCTTGACCATAGTCCTCAGGAAAACTGGCAAAAAGCATGCACCCACGAGAACATGGATGCAGTACCTATTCCTGCTCAATTCCAGATGGCTGAGGGCTGCCCACTACCCGCAGAGTCCTCTGTGGACCTCTGCTGGGAAACCCCACTTACCTGGAGCTGCTTGAGAGCTTTCTGGGCTTGCTCAGGCTTCCTGTATTCCACAAATCCAAACCCCATGGAAAGCAGCGCTCCTGAAAGAGAGAAAGAGAAGAGGAAATCACACCAGTGGGAGGGGCAGCAGAGCAGAATGAATGCAGGGCCAAGTGCAAGGGCTCCTGTGGGCCCCCGGACCTCCACTGGATTTTCTCTTTTCTTTTCATAGCCCTTTTTATTTCCCCTAAAAGATTTAGGCTCCTGGTTTTCCATATATTACTGGTCTTCTTGAATTAGCCAAGGAGGTTATATGGCTGGCGCCTGAGGCCTGACTGACTATTAATTAACAGATGACTGACATGATAATTAGCTTCATAATGGGATTATGTTGGGAGACAGTGAACTAATAGTGCTGACCACTGCGATGACAAGTGGCTAAGTCTCTACCTGGGCAGTCCCTTGTCTCCATACATGATGCATAAAATGCAAGTCAAAACACCAAAATCTTATTCTTCACAAGTATTTCTGACCAGCCAATGACACTGACATGATGGGTTTTAGATTCCAAGTTTGGAGAAGGCGGACAGCATTGTTAAAACTTCTCTGGTCCCTGCCTGTGTGAGAAGCCAGAGTTTGCCATAGCCAGGGATACTGCAAAGTTTTATCAGAAACTTTTGTTCCTGACTAGGAAGACTGGTGGTGGTGGGTGGGGACTTTTTCCACAAGGCACTAAAAAAAGAAAAATCCCTAATTACATTTTGCCTTTTGGACCCCCAAATTGAGGTATCCACACCCTCCACCTTTGCCCCAGCATTTCAGACAGATTTGTTGCATCTATTCTTTTTTTTTTGAGTTGATCTCAAAGAGGCTCAGCTGAAGTCCAACGTGTCCAAATGAGGCTTGAGGTTCTGAACCTGGTGTCACTTGGCAGTCCCCTCCTTCCCTCTGCTGAATGGTTTGTGAGGCCTGCCTTCTGCATTCCCACCCACCCACTGGAAGTGGCAAATGAACAGAACGAGAGCCGAGTGCAGAAAGAAAGTGCACTAGCTGCCCAAACAGATTCAGACAGAATAGCCAAACGACTGGCAGCACCACCCCACGGCCACTTAAACATCAGCTCTCCACACAAATCCCGTTTGCAGGCTCACTCTCCTCGGCAGGGTCCAGGCTGTGTACATATGTTATTTGAAAAGTGCATTAAGACTATGTGAAGGGCAATCATGAGAAAGTCAACAGCATCTCCCGGCCCCTGACACCCGACAGATCCACCGTCTGCCCCTGTGGACACCCTGAGAGGGGAGGCTGGCCTCCACAGTCCCCGGAACTCCTGTGGGGATCAGCCAGGGGGAAGCATTGATCTGAGGTGGGAAGGTGGAGCGGGGGCCGGGGAGACTGGAGTACTGGATCGTTTCCACATGATCACCTACCTCCCTGCTTTGGTGTGTAGCTCTGCAAGTGGCCGTGTCCAGTCCACAGCCACAGCTCCTGCTGGCTACTCTGTGGCTCCGGCTCTCACCCTTTCCTCCAGCACCCCTCTAGGCTCGGCAAGGGGGAGGGCACGTTTCCTGTGGGATCTGCTGCCCGCCACACCTCTGTGTGTCTGTCTTCCTTCCCTAGCTGAGTGTGCTTCCTGCCACAAACCCGATGGACACACTTTGTCCACTTTATTAGATTTTCCCCAAACCGTGAGGGATGGACCCCAGAGAACAAGGTTCTCAAACAGCGACTCTTGAGAAAGAGTACACATCTTAAGAGCTGCCTACAACAGCGGTGGCTCAGATAACCATTTCTCACACACGCTGAAGGGTGCTCCCTGGAAAGAAAGGTAGGGTCGAGAGCAGCCACCTGTAGAGGTGCCGTGACCCACCGCTGCCCACTGGCCTAGGTCCACTCTGACCCACTTCTTGAGTTCAGCAATGACCTTCCTTCCTGAAATCCTTGCAATTGATCCTTCTCAGCGTTCCCAAACTATAACTGTCGTCCTAGAGGACAGGGATGTGATGGGGTGAAGTGTGTCCTCCAAATCCACAGGCTGAAATCCTAACATCTCAGATGTGACCTTATTTGAGATAGGCTCTTTACAGAGGCAACCAAGTTAAAAGGAGGTCACAAGAGTGGGCCCTAATCCAATATGGCTGACGTCCTTTAAAGGGGAGGGAGGATGTGAACACAGGAGGGGAGTAAAGGAGGAGCTGTCCCCTGAACACGCACAAGCAGCTCCTCCCTCACAGCCTCGGAAGGAACCGGCCCCATGTGTCCCTTGATCTCAGAATTCTAGATGCCACAACTGTGAGATTTGCCAACTTTCTGTTGCTTAAGTCTCCCAGTCTGTGGTATCTTGCTATGGCAGCGAAGCAAACAAAGGGATACTCTATAAGTTCTACATCACGCTTAAAACCTTTCTAGGCGTGTCTCCTGTCTCTTCCTTGGCAAAATCCCTGGGCCCGGCCCCAGCAGCCTCTCCTGCCGACTATCTCTTCCTGCCCCCTGGCAAAGACTTGTGCTGATGTGGACACTCCCTGGGCTCCTGTCCCCCTGGGAACCCCACCCCACCCCTTGTCACACTGTTCTGTAACCATCAGCTCCCTTATCTCTCTGGCTAGACCTGAGCCCTCTGAGAGAAGGGACTGTATCTCCTTCACTGGTACAACTAATGCTGTGCTCACCACCCAGCCAGCCCTGGGAACTGTTCAAGGAACAAATAAATAAAAGACATCCTGGCTTCCCAGCACTGTGAACCCAGCAAGTGCTCAGAACCTAGTTTAGGCATTCCTACAAATCCTGCCTAACTAAAGGAACTTGGGATGGGATTGGTGTGGCTGTGAAAAAGCAAAGACGTATCCCCTGCCCATCCTCTGCCAGAAGTCAGGGCTGGAGGACAGCCAAGCGGAGGCCAAGGACCAGGACAGTGTCTGAGACGGGGCAGAGAGACGAGGATGGTCTGTCTGCCCACGGACCCACTGGCCATGCATGGTTAATGACTAGGTAGAACATTCCAGAAATTCTATGACTGGGTTATTTCTTTTGGAAAGGAAGTGGGAAAGCCCAAGATTGGTTTCTTACTATTTCCTGAGAAATTTCCAGAGGTGTTGGGATGAGGCAGAGGCTTCTGCCACCTACTCACAATGGCACCACTCTACAGCCTGCTCTGACAGCCTAAATGGTAAGGGGTCTGGAAGATTCAGAGGATCCTGATGTGCGAGGCTGTTTCTCCTGAAAAGGAGTCTCCAGGGCAACGGGAAGAGGAATCACTTTAGACAAGGCAGACGAGCGGGTTTGAGAGTTTCTGTGCTCTGGAACAGATGAGGTCTTTCAAAACTCTCATTCTTACCAGTGAGAGTAACCCCTGATGCCTTGCCCAAAGCTACACCATGTCTTTCTGGTTATGATTTCATAAAAAAATACCTGCTTTGTTCTTCTTCTTGGAAATAGAGCAGCTCTTCACCGTCCCCACTTTGGAAAACACCTGGAAAAGAATGTTGACATGTATCACTGGCATTTCCAGGCTAATCCTGTGACCCGTGCAGCTGTTAGCTGAAAGACTGAGGCCACATGCCCGAGCATAGGCACCGAGATGTCAGTAAGAGCAGAAGTGACACCTGCTCTGTGCGGTAGGTATTATTACTCAGATGAAAAAGGCTAGGCCTTGGAGGGGTTAGAGATGGCACCTGGGTCACAGAGTTCAGACGTGCTGGGCCTGAGATCAGGACCTAGGGAACCCGGCCTTGTGCCACTCTGTAGGCAAGGGACCCTGTCAAAACTGCACCCTCCTCAAATTGGCCTTATTGACATCTTGATATGACAAGAGATGACCTGCTCTAAGTACCCTGGACAATCCCTTAGGGTTCCCCACAATGGCATCTGGGTATGTTTCTTGCTCCAGTTTCAGAGGAAGGAAGTGGGGCCCAGAGCAGTTGAGAGACTGACTGCAGATCATACCACAGGGAAGTGGGGAGATTTAGAAGCCTGGAATCCACCCACCTGAATCCCAGCCCCTCTCCCTATTCCCTCACTGAGTGCCAAAGTGATTTAAAAATACTTTTAAGCCATATCCTAGTCTATCTTCCCCTTTACTTTTTCTATTTCCTTTGCTAGAATTTGAAACCCAGTCAGGGCAAAACCCAAGTCTTCTGGTTCTCAGCTCTGTCTTCAGTACTGTACACAGAACTAGGAAGAGGCAAGTGCCTAGAAAAGGATCACCAGTGATCAGAGGAGACGCAGCCAGGAGGGGCAGTTCTGACACTCAAATACTAGGGACAGCCAGCCACTTACTGACTCTTCTGTGTCAAGTAGCAAATGCTTTATTGGGATGATCTCATTTACCTCAATCAGAACACCAAAAACACCCCATGAGAAGATCCTATTAGCACCTTTAGGTTATAGAGGAAGAAAACGAGGCACAGAGGGCTGAAGATCTCGAGCAGGGCCGCATTTTTAGTGAGGAGTGAAGCCAGGATCCGAGCCCAGGTGGGCTGGTCCCGTAAGCGCAGCTCTCCTCCCAAACACAGTGCTGAGATGGCAGTCCTGTGAGCGAGGGGCTCTTCTCTCAGTGTCTCTGGTCGGCTGCCTGAAGGACAGTGAACCGACCTCTCTGAAGCTTAGTCTCCAAATGTACACTATAAAGAGACTGGATTAGATATCTTGGCTGTGCCTTCCAGCCCCAGAATCCTTTATACTTCTGAGGATGTTCTTGGGCTGAGGTTTGTGTGCATCTCCCAGAAAACACTGATCTCCGATCATGGTGCTCCCATACCAGACATCAAAATACCACAAGCTGGTACTCAAAGCTAGTTACCTTTTGGTAACTACTAGTTTGTGCCACTGTCTAAAAGCAAAGCCAAACAAAACAAAAATGGACTCAGGAAGCAGCCAAAGAAAAAAAAAGAAAGGAAGAAAATTGTAAGGGTGGATTTCTAATTGCTTAATAAGGTAAATCTTTATAAATCCTGCTGCTTCAGACAGATGTAGGGCATCTCTGCAGCTGGGGTTGCTCTTAATAGGCAAGGAGACAGAGAGCCTGAGCGGGACAGGCTCAGAGTGGTGGCTCTGACCTTCTACCTCCCTTCCACACCCCACTCTGTCTTCAGATCATCTATTGGACCATCAGGTTCCTGCCTCTGGGACTCAGGGGATGCTGTCTTCTCTCTTGACTCTACCCATAGAAATTTATAGCAAAGGGGAATTTTTGGAAATCAATCAGTTCAATTCTTACAGCACCTTCATTTCTACAACAAATTCACGGCAGTCAGCCAGCTGTTATTCATTCATTCATTCATTCAAAGTAAGACTCCATTCAGTGTCTATTCTATGCCAAGCTCAGTTTCCAGAAATAAAGTGTCTTCCCATAGAGAGCTCCCCGTCCACTGGGGGAGCAAACCACAATCCTTCAGAACTAGAGACCCATTTTCTGATCTCAGGTCCAATTCCTTCTAGAAGTTCCCAACTCCCACTTGGTACAGCACTCGTTTGGCATTTATCAAACACCTGTTTGGAGTTCTTTATCCTTTCACCCCATGCCCTCTTCACATCAATGCAAAAATCTCACCCCATCCAAAGTTCCAAGTGGGGCCGGACACTCACTCACTGACATGGCTTCCGCACATTCCTACCAGGCCCAGGGGATCGTGCTGACATTTACTCTTGTAGTTTACATCATAATAACAATTGGGGGTGTGTTTTCTAAAGCTATAACCCAAACACTGACTACCACCTTAACACTACACGTCCCCAAAGTGTATGTGGGAGCCCCTCCCAGACCCCCTTGGCTGACCGTGCTACTGGTCCAGTCTTTAGCTGAGCTGAGAGAGGTCGAGCAGGTGGTTGTCAGTTGCTGTCAAGTTACAGATTACCAGGAGTTATGCTTAAAGATGGAATAAGTGCTGTAAGCACATCAGTACACTGGGGCTTCCCAGCCACATTCCTTCCTCCCTTTCTGGGAAACCACTCACATTCTTCAGCGTCTCCTCTGTTGTGTCGAAGTTGAGATTCTTAATAAATAGAGTACACCCTGGAAGGCTCTCTTCTTCTTCTTCCTCCTCTTCCTCCTCCTCCATCTTTGCTGAGGAGTTGTCCACTCCACCCTCTGTTGGCTTTCCACTTTCTGGGGTCTCACTGTCTGGTACTGGCTCCCCCATAAAAACACAAAACCAACAAACAAAAAAACATTAAATTATGTCTATCCTACCTAAGCCCCAAGGTCTAACACACAGAACCTACTAGATAAAAAAGGCTCTGCCTCTCTAGGCAGCATCAAGAAGGGACAGTTAGACTCCCAACTTGTGCCACGTTTCAGCAAGTCTTAAGTGAGAGGGAGAGGAACTCCCATGCCTCTGCCTGCTTTAAAGAGAAAGGATTCTGAAACATAGACCCAAACTTACCAGCATTATATAGGATCAACCCACACTAATTTGAACTTTATAGTAAAAGACTACATGAACTGTATTAAAGAACCATAAGCCTAAGCAAGATGCCATTTTCCCTCAATAAAAAAACCAAACAACAACAACAACAACAACTTAGTGAACTTTCCCAAACTAAAATGCAACTTAAACTTTTCAAAACTACAGAACGGGAACAAAACTCAGAACATTGTAAATAGCCCTTGAACTTCAAGGCAGCTTCATGCAATTAAGATACCCCATATATATTACTTTAGGAAATATGCACATAAGAGGTATTGTTTTGTCTATATATGACATATTAAACTCAGAGTTACAAATAATAGTGAAAAACTGAAAACACTATCTGTTCACAACAGGACATTAGGTAAGTTAAAGCATCACCAGGGACTGGAATAATTATATAGTCATTAAAAATGCTGTTTCTCAAGAATGTCTAAATGATATGGAACAATGCTCACAATACAGAAATTTAAAAGAAAAATTAAGATATTAAAAAAGTATACAATACCAATTTTAAAAAATGCTCAATGTCATTCCAATCATGACCTGTGCAGTTTCTGAGAAAACAGACATGTACACACACCAGTGGAGGTAACAGGAAGCACGTGCATGAAGTGCTCACGGGTATTTCTGGAGGGTGGTGTTACTGGGAGTGGTTCACTCCATGCCACTCCCACTTTGAAGGAACAGCACTTTAGGGAGAGGGGAGAGCAGGTATGAAGTTGTGGGTAAGCAAGAGGGGCAGGTAGGTATGTGCTTGTGTCTGCAGCACAGGGAGCCGAGACCTCAGGTGACAGAAGCCTCAGAAGGCTGAGAACCAGGCAGCCTCGTGACCTGAGAAACCAAGCTGAGAGGTCATGTGTTCAATTTGGTTCAACCTTCCAACTTCTCCAAGTCACATGATTAGGGTCCAGGGACAAATCTTCCTTTCACAGACAGGACTTTAAGCTATTCCCACAAATTCCCTCCCCCCAAACCAATCCTTGCCTTAGCAATTCTTCAAAGCAGTTATCAGACTGCACCCTCATACCCACCACGCTCATGGTTTCAGCAGGTGGCCACTGCTCTGCCTGCAGATTTCAACTCTGCACCCCTACCCTCTGGCCAAGTAGATGCTCTCAGAGGCCACCTAGGGGCACGGAGCTGACAAACCCGGCCTCTCCCACAAACACCACCTTCAGTCAAATAGTTCAACTTGCCGTGTGACTTGAGGAGCTGCACAGGGCACAGATCCGTCCCACACACACTCACACCAATCACCAATGACATAATAGGTCTCCTCTGCTCTTTCTGATGGAGCCTAATGCTTTCAGTCCTAATTAAGCTTCAGCTACTTTGTCACAGAACAACCCTTTCAAGCCCTTATGGAAACAGCCAGGTGATAAGGTGGTCTTTGTAACATTAGTTGAACATGTTGCCTTTGCCCCTCTAGCTGAGCCTAGAACCCAGACTCAATCCCCAGAACAAAAAAGCAGAAATCCACACAAAGTCTCCTATTCCAACTGGGAAACTACCACAACTTACTCAACAAGAGACTCCATACTGTGGCCATCTGAACCCAGTTTTCAACCACAACAGGAGAAAAAAGTATCAGTAATGATGGGGAAACAAAGCTATGCAAAATAGCTACAACCTGGGCCCTAAAGGGTAACTTCAATGGAAAAAAAAACCATGACCGGCTTGGCGCCTGTGGCTCAGCGGGCTAAGGCACCAATCACGTACACCTGAGTTGGTGGATTTGAATCCAGCCTGGGCCCGTCAAACAATAATGACGGCTGCAACCAAAAAAATGGCTGGGTGTTGTGGCGGGTGCCTGTAGTCCCAGCTACTTGGGAGGTGGAGGTGGGAGACTCGCTTGAGCCCAGGAGTTGGAGGTTGCTGTAAGCTGTGATGCCATAGCACTCTATCCAGGGTGACAGCTTGAGGCTCTGTCTCCAAAAAAAAAAAAAAAAAAAAATCATGACCTTCAGCCAGGGCTATTTCCACTGTATTGTTCCTTCCTGGCGTTTGACATTGCCAAAATTAAAGGAGAAAGGAAAGGATACTGATTAGATCTCCTGCCATACACCAGATCCCTGGCTAAATGCCTTAAGTATACTATCTCCTTCACGACCACAGAAAATGGGTGGCCCAAGGAAGATTCTGGAGGCTGCTACACCTGAACCCTAAATCTCAGGGACATTTAGGGTGGAGAGAGAGGATCATAGAAGACCAAAAAAAAATAAAAAAATAAAAAAAAGTATAGATAGAAGAGTGGTGGGGTTGCTGGTGACTGAGGACTCATGGCCAGTTTAAGGGGACAGCCCCTTTTTGGTCCTGGCCAATCACTGTCATGTAGGGAGGTCAACCCAGAATTCAGATCTATTAAAGGAAGCTGAGGCTCGGCACCTGTGGCTCAATGGGCTAAGGCGCCAGCCACGTACACCTGAGCTGGCGGGTTAGAATCTAGCCTGGGACCGCCAAACAACAATGACAGCTGCAACCAAAAAATGGCCGGGTGTTGTGGCGGGTGCCTGTAGTCCCAGTGACTTGGGAGGCGGAGGCACGAGACTTGCTTGAGCCCAGGAATTGGAGTTTGCTATGAGCTGTGATGCCATAGCACTCTATCCAGGGTGACAGCTTGAGGTTCTGTCTCAAAAATAAATAAATAAATAAATAAAATAAAAATAAAAAACAGCCAGGCATTGTGGCAGATGCCTGTAGTTCTGGCTACTAGGGAGGCTGAAGCCAGAGGATCACTTGAGTTTGAGGTTGCTGTGAGCTATGACGCCATTGCACTCTATTGAGGGTGACAAAGGGAGACTCTCAAAACAAAACAAAAAGGAAGCTGAAAATCCAGCTTTTTGGAAGAAACTCTGTGATTTTTAAATCCTAGCGCTTTAACTCAATGTAAGTGGCCTTGCCTGCATACAGACCACTGGCAAACTGGTGACCCTTTCCTTTCCTCCCCAAGGGCCTGGACCCCAGTCAGTATCCAGAGTGGCATTCTAGGAGTGTGAAATCTCACAGGGACAACCCAGGGAGCCCTGCAGCTTTAGCACCGCCTTAGTTGACTCTACCCTGCCTACTTGTTCCAGGAGTGGTGGATGGTGTGTCTCAAAGAGGGTGTTTAAGTGGTCACTGGCACCTCTCCAAGGCAATGTGATATTTGGGTTTAGTGACAGAGCTGCTGAGCTTAATTAAGGTCAATACCCTAGGAATGCATGGATCCCTTCCTCAGAAGGTCAGCCACCCTGAGCCCCAGTTGACGATGAATAAAAGTGGACTTTCGGGACAGCAAGGACATATTTCCTGGGGTGTACAGCTGGCCAGACATAGGGGCTCAACTTCCCATTAGTCAACAAGCACCATTTAATCTCAACATCGGAGGAATGTCTGGCTTGAAATGAAAGACATGTGCTCAAACGTGGCCTGCCTTCCTCCCACGGCATAGGCCCAGGCTGATTCCCAAGATGTCCACTCTTTCCCTAAACCTTTGTGTTCATAGCAACAACCTTCCTGTACTTAAACTTCCTCCTGGATCCCAAGGGAACTAATGGGACAAGAGCATCATAGTCTTCAGAGATCTACTGAAGATCGTCTGGAAGAAACCCTGAGGGAGGCCCACAGATTGCAGCCAGGAGGTGCCACAGGGCCGTAGAAAGGAGAGTGACCTGCATCAGTGCTTTCCCCCACTGTGTGGCCCTGGGCAAGTGACACAACTTCTGTGCTTCAGCATCCTTATCAGTAAAGTGGAGTATAATAAAAACGATAGCACACATACACAACTGCTCTTTGGTGGGTTGTCCTGAAATGCAAGTGTCTACTACGTTCTCCATGTGCCTGGTCTATGGCACTGTCGCCTCACACCTGCACGCATGACTGAGCAGCCTCCTCACTGCTCTGACCTCTCATCCTTGGCCCTTCTCCCCTGTCCAACCCCTTCAGCCTCACTGGCCTCTTCTCTGATAGCCACGCCTGCCAGACCCATTATGACCACAGGGCCTTTGCACTTGCCATCCCCCTGCCCATTTTGCTGATCTCTCGTCTTTCCACACCAAGCTTCTTCTTGTCAGGTCTCAGGAAGCTCATCCTGTCTGCTCCAGTTCTGGTGGTCTCTACCCCAGGCCCTGCCTCACTGTCACATGCTCCTGGGTTCTTCTTTTCAGTGTCCTCACCCTGTTCTGATGTCACCACTCTTACCAGTTTCCTTCTCTCTCTGTGCTCCTCAAGGTAAGCGGAGCTCCTCAAGGACAGGACCCAGCCTGACTCAGCACTGCAGCCCCAGCACCAGCTCAGAGCAACTGCTCCAAAAATATTTGTGGATGACGACTATGTCAGGCCCTCAGCATATGCCTGGAATGTGGTGCTGGGCAAACAGCCCTTCCCGCAACAGGAACTATGGCCTCTTAGCTAAGAGCACAGACCTCAGAGCTGATGGTTCTGGGTCACATTCCAGCTCTCTCCACACGTGCAACCTTGCACAAGTCACACCACTTCTTCCATCTAAAACCATGGATGGCAATAATGGTGCCTACTTACAGCATGATCATGAGGTGAATGCACCATTAGAACAGTGCCTGGGCCCGCAGTATAATCGAGTCATTGTCTTAACATCACCCCTGCTGTCTGTGCTGCCCAGCCAGGACTTGATGAAAATGTCAGAAATTCCTAACACAGCAAGTGGTAGGACACCCCAGCAGGGAACCCAGGCCCTCCTGCCTGGCTCTCTGTAGGGTAGGCTGTCTCTGCAGGCCTCTGGGAAGACCAGCCAGTGCCATACCTCTGAGTTGAGGGTACTGTGTCCCTGCTGGCCACCTTCTGCCTCCAGAGAGAAAAGGTGGCCCAAGACCAAGGCCACAAAGTAAAGGTCATTTTTAAAAGCATTTGTGTTCTTGGTCCCAAGTGGGGTAGAGGAAAGAAAGATGAGAGAGAGAAAAAACCAAGGTATTGTGAAACTCAGACAGATGTTTGCCAACAAAATCACCAGGACACAGAAAAAGAGGGAAAAAGTAAGAAAGGAAGCAGGGCTGGGCTGGGGGCTGGGGTGAGTTGGGGAGGGTTTAAAAGCAAGGTGGGCTGGAAGGGGTTGCGAGAGGCAGGGGAAAATGTGCTTCCATCTGTAGTTAGCACAATAAAATCCAGTCACGCATGGCCACATGGGGCTTTATTATAATCAGGCCGCAGAATTTGCTGCGGCCCCCTCCCTTCCCAGGCTCTCGGCTGACAGCAAAGACTGTTATCAGTTGCAAGCAGCTTTTCAGGACCTCCCCCCACTCTGAGCCCTTTATCTGGAGGTGAGGGTCTTGGTTGTGGGGAGATAAAACATGCTGTCCCCCTCCCCTGAGATGGGTACAGAGAATAGGAGAGCTTCGTGTAGAGAAAGGGGGTAAAATAAAAAAAACTTGGTCCACTCCCCTCCTGCTCTCCTTCCTAGGGAGAATGAGAAAAATCAAGGCCTTGGGGGTTGCCTGAGTCCCCCCAGGCCTTGTCCCCTTGGTAGAATGGGGAGTCGGGGACCTGGGGAAGCTTCTGGAATAACGTGAAGGTAGGGGGAGGGAGAAGCAGGTGCAAAGGACCTGCCACAGGACCCGGAAGGGGCTGTGTGCTCAGAAAGTGGAAAGGGCAGTGGGCCCTGAGACCAGTCGTGTGAGGGTCATGGCAACGTGAGCCCTGGCAGGCCTGGCAGCAGCGCAGACACACACAGCGTCCCGGAGCTAAGGCTGCTGAGCTTGGAGGCCTCTTTTCTGTGAGTCATGGTCTGGCCCTGGAAACCAGCCCCTTTGAGAGGAAGGGCTTGCCAGGGACACTGTCAACACTGACACATAGGCCTGGGGAATGCCACCTCTGAGAAGCCACCTCTGAGAAGCCCCCTTCCCTGTGCTCCAGGCCATTGCTATTACTCCTTGTGACATTTGAGCGGTCCCCCCACAAGCCTGAGAGCTCCTGGGGAAGACAGTCTGTGCTGTGCCCACCTTAGTTTCCCCCGCTCAGCAGCAGGCCCAGAGCTGGTGCTCCTGGTGGGTTAACAACCATCCACTGACTCAGGCTTCCAGCTGCCCATAGCACCTGGGGAGTGGTGACGTCCACACAGCACTGAGTCTGGTGCAATTGTCATCCCCCAAAACTGAGTCTTTGAGGAGGGCGGCTGCTTGCCCAGTGACAGACTGAGGTGAGGACAAGGAAGGCTGCTTCCTGGATACCACATGGCAATTTCCCCCAGGAGCTGGCCAGGATGCATATGAAATAAGCCAAACAAATAAACAGAATAAATACAAATTGTGACAGAAGAACAGAGAGAAGGGCCAGATGCTAGGGAGACAGGGAAAGGCGCACAGCCACAGGGATAACTGCTGTCACTCACCAGACACCTCCCGCCTACACAACCCTGGGGGATGGTTTCCAGGGCTCTTTGGTTTTGGCTCATCTTTTGTGCTTGAAAAGAGGGTACACTTTGGGCACCCAAATCTTAGGTTCCAGCACAGTAACTGGAGTGAAAACCAGAAGTAGCTGATGACTTTGGGGAGATGGCACATCAAGAGCAAACCAGGACTATGGAAAGAGAATCATTCTGATGGGAGCACATGCAGGTGTTGAAGGGAATCCTAGTGGAAACTATGTAAAAAGCTAATTCATAGCTCCCGGGGGGGGTGGGGGGAGCTATGTTTTAATAAACTAAACAACTGTAAACCCTATTGTGTGTGTGTGAGGGGTATTACTGATGGACAAAATCTTAACATCTGGGTAAAGTGACCTCTGTGGCCCTTTCCAAAGCTTTTCTAAAGGTATTAGATTCTGAGATGTGGTCAAGGTCCCTAGATTAAATGGTTCTCATTTGGGGGGGAAGGTTGTACCACCTACAAGTGGGATCTGGGAATGTGTGGGGGTGTACCACGTTGTCATAAAGACAGGGGGGCACTCCTGGCATTCAGGAAGGAGGGTCCTGGAATCTTACGGTTTGCAGAATGGTCCTAACAAGGAAAAATTGCCCTACCTCAAATACCAATGACATCCCCTTCCCCACCTGTGAAATATTTGCCAGGGTGGGGGCTGCCCTGTCTGGCCCACAGAGGCCATAGCTTCCCTCTCGTTTCATGCCACTGGACAATAAAGGGCTCTGTGAAGTTCTGAGGACACTTGGGAATAAACATCTCTCTCCTGGACCAGCCCTCCTCACCCACAGGGCTGTAGGGTCCACCGGGAGATAAGAAGGTTGTTTGCATTGCTCAGTTCTGGGTCCTTATTAAGAGGCTGTTAATATTTTTTTCCCCTACAACCTTTAGCTGACAAACTACCTTATGTTGCACCCCTACTTTTAAGGAGTGCAAGTATTTTTTAAGGCCATGTCTATAAAATTCAAGAGTCTGATATCTACTAGTCTCCAGGAGGAACAAAGAACTCTAAAGCAGAGCCGATGACAAATCTCCTGTCCTCCCAGCCCTCTTCCTCCCTGCACCAGCTGCTCCGGGGCGCTCTGACCTCTGAATGGGTGCTCACCGTTTTTTGGTTCTACTTTGTCCTTTTCTGCAGGTTCTGAAGTTGCATCTTCAGACTCTTTCTTTTGTGGGGCTGTGCTGGAGAAGACGCCAACTGGAGCCCACTCCAGATACAGGGGGACGTGATGGAACTGCAGATACAGGGGTGGCAGTGTTGTGAGTCCTCATTACAACTCAGGGCTGACAGAGGGGGTAGCAGAGAAAGAGGTGGGGAGGGACTCAGTCCCATTCTCAGATGAACAGCCCGACGGTCAGAGGGCAGGAGATTCTCCTGGGGGAACGAAGCCAGGAGAAGTACAGCCCAGAACTCCATGTGCTGCCTACTACTCCCTACAAACAACTCTTGGATCCCACCCCCTGTGCTGCATCCCAGGGCACAGGAGGGAGGCCTGAGTCTCTGCTGCCACTGGACATGTGGGGGCTCCCAGGCTCCTTTTGCATTTTCTCCAACCATAGTATCAAAGGGGGAGTCGAATGGAAGAGGCAGGATCACTGGTAAAGTGCAGTTCTCAAGAGGAAGTGCACTCTTGGGAGGCCAAGGGGGAAGGATCGTTTGAGGCCAGAAGTTTGAGACTAGGTGGGGCAACATTGTAAGATCCCCATCTCCACAAAAATACAGAAAAGTAGCCACGCGTGGTGGCACATGCTGATAACGCCAGTTACTTGAGAGGCTGAGGTAGAAGGATTGCTTGAGCCCACGAGTTCAAGGCTGCAGTGTTATGATCAAGCCACTACATTTCAGAGATCCCATCTCTTAAAAAATAAAAGCAAAAGAAAAAGCAAACAGAAGGCCATACCTACTTGGTACCCTTGAACTACTGCTCACACACAGAAAAAGCATTTTTGGTGCTTTTTCCTCTCAAAGCAGAAGGAAGAAAAGAGGGTTTCTGCATTTTGAGGAGTGTCAGTATTTCCCAGAATCCTCCTACAGAACTGCAGCTGAGGGTCAGGCCTGGCCTGACATGACACAAGAGCTTAGTGGGCAGAGCCCCAGCTGAAGACTGTTAAGGGGCAGTGGAGGCAGAGGATGAGAAGTCATTTCTCCCACTGCAAACTGGGACAGAAATGCTTACCCCCAATGATTATTGGGGGGCCAGGCCTGTAAAATGTTACAAGTGCCTGATACATGCAGTGGGTTCAGTGGTGCCCCTCAAAGATATGTCCACATCTTGGCCACCCAGAACCTGTGAATGTGAACTTGTTTGGAAAAAGGGTCTTTGCAAATGTTATTAAAGTGAAAGATTTTAGACAAAAACCATCCTGCCTGGATAGGCAGGCCCTAAATTCAACCACCAGAGTCCTTATGAGAGAATACAGAGGAGGATGTGAGACAAGAACAGAAGCCATCTGAAGTTGGAGGCAGAGGCTAGATGGTGCAGCCCTGAGCTAAGGGACAGACGTCTGGAGCCATCAGACGCTGGGACAGACACACAAATTCTTCCCTGGGGACTTCAGAGGGAGCAGGCCCTGCTGACACCTCCCTTTAGACTCCAGAAAACACCACCTGGGCCCCCGTGCTACATCTCAGGGCACAGAAGAGAGGCCCTGAGTTTCTACTGCCACCAGATGGAAAATCTGTTGTTTCAAGCTACTAAGTCTGTGGTGACTTGTCATGGCAGCTACAGGAAATGAAGCATTGCTGTTTTTTTTATAAAAACCAAGAAACAAGAGACAGCCTCTACAGAACTGACGTTCATTCATCTCACTGCAGGTATAGGTAGCAAAAACATCAAGATCAGTGATTTAAATTCATGTGGGGGAGGGAAAGCCAGGGGGAGGGAGGCAAGGGAGGCAAGATGTGTTTCTGGAGGATGGTTCTGAGCTTTCCTCACCCATCCTTCCCACCCAGACACATTCTTGGGGTGGGGATGGTGGTGGGGACAAATTCAGACTCATGATCAAGACGGGTGGTTTTGGGCCCGAGTTCCCCTAGGAAAGCTGTCAGCACAGCTGGCGGCACCACTTTTCTCCAGAGCCCCTCCAGGTCCTGGGCAGCCCTACCTTGGAATAGGCCAGGTGTCGGAAGGCCTTGCGGGCCTCCAGGGGCTCCAGGAACTCCACGATGGCTGTGATGCCTCCCTCAGGCAGCAGCACCCGGCCCAGGCTGCCAAAGTGACCAAAGGTCTCCTGAAGCTCAGCTGCCAGGGTGCCAGCCGGGAGGTTTTTCACCAGAATCACGGTCTTGCTCCGCTCTGCAGCAGCCTGCAGGGAGGAAATGAACATACATGGGACAGGGAAGGGGAGAGTGCCCAGTCAACACCAACACCACAGTGATCTGAGGTGGTCTCTGGACGAGGCACCCGCTGAGACCTCAGCAACCAGGCACTTAGGACTCTAACCAGGAGGACCTCCTATTCCCTCTGCACGGCACTGGCTCTAAGCTGAGGCAGCTCTGCCGGTGGGTTATGCCGAAGGCTCCAGAGCTGTACCCCTCTGTGGGTCCCATCCCAGCCCACTCACTTCTGAGCCATGGCAAATCCTGACAAGTCCTGACTACAGCCTTTGGCCGCACCTCCCAAAGCTAACAATGGCCAGGGTCTGTTGGTGCTGAGGGCTTTTCCTTGGAACTGTAGACTGCCCTTCCTGCTGCCAGAAGTTCCAAGGAGTTAGCGCTCTGGAGAGAGGCCACGCCTCTCAGGAGTTGGTGCACCCCTCCTCCTCAGAGCCCGGAGTCTGAGGTGTGAGCTATGCAGGCTTCTCTCTGGACAGAGCTCTGTGCAGCTCGGGAGCTGCGTGTGCTATCAGCACACCCGGTGATGGCTTCTGCCCTTTCTCATTAGTGTTCTGTTCTGCCCTAAAACTACTGCCCTGTCTCAGAGTCTGCTTTGGGGAGAAACCAAACGAAGAAGCGAGATATGTTGCCTCAAGGCACATACTTAACCTTGTCTCTGCGCCCACATCTACAGCAGAGACACAGCACGTATTCATGGGCTCCCCTCCAGGAAAAGGTTTAATTAAATGGGTTAGTAAAAGTGCAGATGAGCACTCTGTAAATGTTAGCCATTATTCTATTACAAAAAGGAATGTTGGAGGGGCATAAAAGAGTCAATAAAATATAATGGAAAAATTCAGGCATCAGGAGCATGAGTCTCAGATCCACCATTAATCTATCCTGAAACTTTGGGTCAATTGCTTTCCTTCTGTGAGCCTCAGTTTTCTCACCTGTAAGATGGGCTAACAGTAATGCCCACAATGTAGAGGCCTCATTCAGACTCATGATCAAGAAGGGTTACTATGAAGACTGAGGTGAGCAGGTGGGAAGGGCTGGGCACTGGGGGCCTTCTTAGGTGGAACTCAGGCCACAGAGAGTAATACTAGGGGGCTTAGACTCTGGGGCCAGGAGGCCTGTGCTCAAATCTAGTTCCAGTGTGACAAGCTATGTGGTCTGGAACAAATGACTTTACCTCTCTGTGACTGTGGTTCCTTCCGTGCAATGGGAGCACCGCAGTGCTGCTTTCACTGTGTTGTTACATAAGTGAAATGAGCTAGTAACACACATGGACTTACAAGAGGCTTTGATCTTCTTAACAAAAACTAGCTATCAATACATTTGTTTATTTTATCCATCCATCATCCACCCACCCGTCCATCCTGTTCATCTATTTTGAGGTAAAAATTTAAGGTCTGGTAAAGACCTTAACCCTGCCAAAAAGGCTATTTTAGGAGTCAGAAACCCTAAAGTTCACGCTTCTGTCAGATGGACTGTCTGACTTTGTAAGTCACCTCTCCACTCTCTGAGCTTGATTTTTTAGTCTGTAAAACGAAAGAGGCAGATATTACACGGCCTTATAGGATCCTCTAAGCCAGAATCATCCACAAACCCAAGAATTGCTACTTAGTGGAGAATACGAAAGTGCTGAGCCTCCCCTTAAACAACCCTAGCAGGGTCCAAGTTTCTGAACAGACAGCAGGTACTCTGGGAAGATACTGGGTATGGGACCAGCATATTGGGGCCCCCTGATCTGTGTGGAGAAACCGTAGGTTACAAGGCGGCCCTCCTGCACACAGCTCCTGAGGGATGAACTCTGGGTCAGACGGGCCACTTGTCTGAGGCTCTGGTAACATTTCTTCCTTTCTTATTTAGACAACATAAAAATTGGCAACAACTTAGAAGGTCAGATCCTCAACCCCCTCGGCATCCCCAGGGCTCTCCGGGGGCTGGCAATGGAACCATGAGTGGTTTGCTAAACCAGGCAAAGGGGACGGGGACCCACCTGGCTGAAAGAATCCAGACAGACCCCGTTATCGATGAGGAAGCGCCGTACTTCCTGGACGAGCTGGGTCTCCCCCAGGGCCACGCGCACGGCCACGCTGCCCTTAGTCTCCTGTGGGAGAGAGGAAAGGTGGCCCCTGTTGGCTGTGGGGCGGTGACGAGTCTGCCCGCCCATCTCCAGTAGTCTGGGAAGACGACTTGTGTGGACACAGATCCCGGTGATGCCCTTCACCTTCCTACATGGACCTAATGCCTATGGCTCCGGTTCCCATGTCTCTTATATGGATCCCACTCAGCTGGAGGGACCTGTGCTTCCCCCCACAGGCCAAGCTCACCCGACCCCAGGGCTACAGTTTACCCCACATCCCCTGGAGCCACTCAGTTGCTGCTTGGAGCAAATGTCACTTTGCTGTCCAGCCCATCCTCCCAGTGACACAGTCTCCCCTGACTTTACAGTTCTTTGCAGCCACTGGGCCTGACACACTGCGTGTCCACTAATGCGTCAGTGTCCTTCACCAGAAGGTCCTAGCAGAACAGGCCAGTGTCTGTCGGGCCCACTGCCTTCTCTGAGCACTCTCGGGACCCAGAGCAGGGGTAGCACACAGCTTGCTCTGGTCTAGACCTGTGTCAATCAGTGTGGTGCCATGGGACACATGAGGCACTGAGCACATGAAAGGTAGCAAGTGCTTTCAGCATAAAACACACGCTAAATTTAATGAGACAAAAAGAATATAAAGTAGCTTGTGAATTTTGTATATTATGCATATATCAAAATAATACTTTGGACATACTGAGTTAAAAGAAACATATTACTGTTAACTCTGCCAGTTTCTTTTTGCTTTTTAAAAGCCCAGCCAAGGGTGTGTCCAATTATACCTGTGCCTCACATTCCATTTCTAAAGGACAGTGCTGACCTTGAGTGTCTGAGGAGAAGGGGTGAACAATGAAGAGTCAAAGGGATTATGGCCCAAATCCACGGGTGTCCTTTCTGACTGGTGAAAAACTCTCCCGGTTTTTGCCTCAGATAAATTAAGCCACTGTCAAATTCCAGATACACTCATAGTTTTAAAAAGATGTACATGGTATGAATCAACAGAGTGTTTTTATACTTTATACTAAGTATACTTTGCACTTTATAGACAAATACTTCATACAAGGTATACTTTTACAAAGTATCCTTCCATAGAAGCACAAAGCCCACATAGGATACAAAGCAACAGACATGCAGGACACAAAAGTGTAGAGCTCTAACCTACAAAATAGGGCCTACAGTTAACACTGTAGTATTTGAGATTTTTACTAAAGGTAGCAAAATAAGGGCACTCCAAAAACAAGGGCAACAGTGAAGTGATAGTTATGTTAATTTAATGATCTAAGTAACCATTTCACTATGTATGTATTAAACATCTCATTGTGCACCTTCCATACAATAAATATTTTTAAGAGTACGTGAAATGGAGGCGCTACAAGGATGGAGAAAAAGTCCAGGACTAAGGTTAGACTTGGGAGGGGATGGAGACAGAGCCCAGGACCCCTCCCCTGACCTCAGAGATCTGGGCTGCCCAGGCTGAGTAAGCAGACTGACACCTCCTGGAGAGGGTATGATGTGGCTCAGGTGAGGGTTCTGGGGTTGGGCAGACTTGGCACCCTCCCTCCTATGCCTCTTGTCAGGTTTGTGACTCTAAGTTACTTTGTGCCCTTGGGCCTCAGTTTCTTCATCTAAACAGTAGGGACATAAGAGCTCCTACTCCACAGAGCCACTGTGAAGACCGCCACCTACTAATGTTTGTGGCACAACTGTGTCAAGGAACATCCTGTAGACATCACTGCCAGTTACAACCTCTGGGGTGACTCCACATCGTGTACAAGAAGCCAGGGCTGGAGTCTGGATGGGGATGGAGTCGCCCAGAGGAAGGTCGAAGGAGAGGCCACCCCCATCCTAGAAGCCTCTAGGGGGGCCCAAGAGGATACCTGTCACTCCAGCCTCAGAGGCCCTGGCCCCACAGACAGCCCTCCCATCACTCCTACTCTTTCTCCTCTTTGGCTCAGAGCTAGGGGAGGAAGGTAGGGCTGTCCTCACTCACATGGTCAAACACTTGGCTTTTGGTGGCATTGTACTTCTGTGCAATGGCGTCAGCCACAGCATTTGGCCCCATGAACAGCGTGTTCCAGTTGTGAGAGCTAAGAAACAGAACAAAGAGATAAGCCAGCTGGTGAAACGATGGAAATACTTTTTCAGAGAGCAAAACCTGTAAGAAATGTACTTATGGGCCTTCCTCTCTAACATCCCCCTAAGCTAAGTCCCTAGGACTAATGCCAGGAAGAGAGATGATCCTAGCAATCCCTAACATTTGAGATGTGCTTCCTCTATGTCAGGAACCGAGCACTTTGCATACACGTATTAACTCATTTAAACCTCACGTCACCACTAAAGTAAGGTACTACCATTATTCTCCCCATTTCACGGATGGGAAAACTGAGGCCCAAAGGAAGGTCATGGACTAAACTCATCAGAAAGAATCAGAGAACCCAGACAGTTTGGAAAGGGCAGACAGAAGCTTGGGGTCAGGACTCTGAGGCACCAGTGGGCAGCAAGGACCTGGAGCTGCTGGCTTTGTCCTTGGCCTCTTTCTTCTTCTTATAAGATGATCCCGGGGCACTGGCATCCTCACTGGCTTCCTTCTTGATGGTGGATGGCAGTACGTGGAGCATCCTGCCCTGGAGCGGGATGACAGGAAGGCAGTAAACCAAACAAAGCCCTGCCCTCAAGCGGGCAGAAGCAGCTGCTTCCACATCCTGCAGAAGGATGTCGGTGTGACACTGGACCCAGTGCTGAAACCCTGGCAGGAGCGTCGAGGTCAGGAAGACCGACCACATGGCCGCTCGCTCCCCACAGGGACACAGGGACCCAACACTGTGACAGGGCCATGTCACATGGCCACGCAAACAAATCTTCCATCAGTTTTTAAATAGTGTCTATAAGACAACCCCTCAAAACTGCTACCCTGCTCCTGCTCAGGTAAGTGAGAATGTGAGCTCTGCGGTCAGAAGTCACATCTGGCCTGGCAGCCACCAGGGAATCCATAAATCATGAATTAATGAGAAAAAGGAAAAAAGGAGACGAGGTAGCCAGGGGCTCAAGAATGTATGCTAAGCACATTACTTGGTGAGCCAGGAAAAAAAGACAAGAGTTTCCCACGCTCTTTTGTGGCCATTTTTTATATGTCCATGTCAAAATTCCTTTCTTGCTTATTCCTCTTCCCAGGTAGTATTTCTGAGGATAGGAAAGAAAGGTATTCGTCTAACAGTTAGTTTCTACTTCGTGCCAGATACCATCCTAGGTGCCACTGATGCGTGACTGGGGCACACCAGATCCCTGACCTCACCCAAGTTGTGACTCTCTAATAGTTCATGTGAGGAGGCAGCTTGGCATGCCAGCATGTGCTGTTTTAGACCCAAAATATGGATACCTGTATATACAATGCGTGCGTGCACACACACATACACACACATACTCATGCACGCATGCACAACCATTCTGCTCCCAACCACACTTGCCCAGCAGCTTTCCGGACGGCCCGTGGGCAACCCCACCTGGAACACCTGCCCATCCACCTCCGCGTAGGCCTTCACAGCGTGCTCAGGGAACATGAAGGTGACAAAGGCAAAGCCCTTGGGTTTCTTGGTCAGGCTGTCAACCGGGTAGTGGATCTCAGACAGGGGACCTGAGGACAGGATAAGTGTCAGTGACCTGTGGGCTGGGGCTGGGCCTGAGTTCTGGGAGAAAAGTGCTGAGCACTAACCAGGGACAAGTTCTCACTGGCCAGAACACTACACTGAGCTGCTGCTGTGCGTCAGCTGTGGCCCCACTCGGCCTCAGGAAAGAACGTGATGAACCCATCAACCCTGAACCAACCCCTGAAGGGGCAGGTGTCATTTCACAGCCCCTGTGTGGCCATTCTAAGGGCAGAGGCACACCCTGGGCTGGATCCTGGCTGCACCACCTACCCTGTGAGTTGCCTGCCTTGCAACAGATCTCAAAAGTGTCACGATCTCCCCATTCTAAACCGTACCTACCTTCCCTTCAGCAACCATGTCCCTGCAAACACATACAGCTCTGTGTGACCAAGGCGAACTATAGCCTTCAAGTTCTTGGCCTGAGAAACAACCATGGCTAAGCCTCCATGTACCTCAGTCTTCTTATCTGTGAAATGGCACAATAGGAGCACCCACCTCCCAGGCAGCTGCGAGGGAGGACTGTGTTAATGTGCATATACGGCGCTCACAGTGCTCACTACAGCTCGTGCCACACAAGTGTCCTCTCACAATATTACTAATCTGCTCGAATGAAAGCATACCCTAGTTTCAACTCTGAACACCAGGGTGTGATCACGCCCCCACCAGGGGTCTTTATCTTCCCAAAGGGATCCTTGCAGTCTACTGACAAATCCTCTCCTGGCCAGCCCAGCCCTGCTGTGTACGCTGGGACACCAGCTTGCAGGGAAGAGGACAGCAGTGGACATGAGCTTGGCAGTAAGGCCAGTTTACCTGATGGCAGGTCCCCTCAGAGGGTCCCTGCACTACAACAGGGCCCTCATTGGGGCTCAACCTCTCTGATCCTCTGACGCCCACAACTGGTCTCCAAATAGATGGGGGGTGATGTGGAGAGCTCAAAAGTGTCACGATCTCCCCAGATCTCCCCATTCTAAACCGTACCTACCCTCCCTTCAGCAACCATGTCCCTGCAAACACATACAGCTCTGTGTGACCAAGGCGAACTACGGCCTTCAAGTTCTTGGCCTGAGAAATAACCAAGGCAGTAGCAGCCACAACCCTCCCACCATCAAGTCTGGCTGGACGCTCAGCCTGGGTAAGCAGTCATCAGGGGACAGAGACTGCAGATACTGAGGGCTGCCCTGCAGACACTGTCATATCTGCACAGTCACTTGATTCCAAATATTGAGCAGCAAGAGTGTGGACAGCAAAGACATATCTGAATCTTTTCTGAGTTTAGAGTGAGAATTAAAGAGAATTAGAATTAGAGAGTTTGTGATTAAACGGCAAAAGATGTCTGCAATGTTCCCTGTTAGTGCCTGCCCCAAGAATCCTAACAGCAGCTCTGGACAGTTAATTCCACTTTACAGATGAGAAAACTGAGGCAAGGTGGAGTGGTCTGCAGACTGGGACTTGAACCCCAGGTGTTGAGCCAGAGCCCAGCTGTCCTGGGCACAGTGCCATCCGTGTGGGCAGCAAGCCCCAAGGCCTTGTTCCTACCGAATTTGGAGAAGAGCTTTTCCAGGTCCTCCTCGGTGCTGGTGTAGGGCAGATTTCTCACAAAGAGCCTCCCGGAGTCAGCTAGGTCCTCTTCTTCTTCATTGTCCCCGAGTGTCCGGCCTTGCCAGGGGCTGGTGCTATTCTTCGGGGGCCGCTTGGCTGTGGGGGCGCTCTTTTCCCTAAACACCTCGATGTAGCGTCCACCTGCGTGAGGAGCAGACTCAGAGCTATGGAGGGAGGTTAGCACTTGCCAGTGACTCCAAACTGATTTCCACTACCTTCCAGAGGCCATGGCCAAGATGGCTGATGATAGTACCTGACACCAGGGTCTGTTACCCAGGGCAGCAGCCTGAGCCAATGCTGGGTCTGAACTGAAAGGCCTTGGTCTCACTCACCCTGCCAGGTCACCTGGGAGCAGCCTGACTGGGCCGCCCCAGACATGACACAGCGTCTAAATTCTGGGGCACGCTCTCTACCACTGCTTATCAAGGCAAAGTCTTGGGAAAAGACCTCCTGCTTTGCTAAGGTTCTGAGGTCTCTAATGTTCCCTAATACAGCTCATGTCTTCACTAGGGGTCAAGGGCAGGATCTGAGTCACTTGTCCAGGCCAGGGATTAGTGCAAGACTGCATCCCTGGGTGTCAATCAGACCTCCCGACTCAGGGAACTTGCACTTGCAGTTCCCTCTACTGAACATCCAGAACAGACAGCCAGAGCTGGTGTCCTTGGCTCTGGGTCTTTGTCCTAGTGTTGCCTCTCAGTGAAGGGCCCAGCAGACACAATGCTGTCTGAAGACAGGCCTCCTCTTAAAGATCAACTCAGTATCTTAAGCATTTTCTGCCCTATGCTACCCCAGGCATGACTGCAGTTTTTTTTCATTGCACTCTGCATTTTGTTGTTGCTCTCATGAAACATTCTTAAGAATTAAAAAAAAAAAAAAAAAAAAGACAGGCCTCCCCCCCATCCCCTTCCTTGGCTACTCTGTGTTTGCCCACAGCATGGACCACACATTTGCTCACCTATTTGATCATCCTCTGTCTCCCCCCCATGTAAGTTTATTCAGAGTCAGATCCAGGATGCAGGGACTTCGGGCTGTCTGCTCACCACTGCATCCCTAGTGCCTAGTGCTCTCTGCAGACACCCACCACGCATGGAGTAAAGGGAGGAAAGAGCCCTGGGTCGGCTCAGAGATGGCACTGGCCAGCACTCCTTACCCATGTATTCCCTGTTGCATTTCAGAGCTTTCTTCACTTCCTCTTCGCTGTTGAAATCCACGAAGATGTACCCTGCCAGAGGACAAACGTATAACCTGCAGGCCCTGCAGAGACCCTTGTGGGGTCATAGAGAGCACTCAGACTGTGATTGGTGCAAAAAG
Organism: Arctocebus calabarensis; assembly: GCA_963573935.1. Lineage (NCBI taxonomy): Eukaryota > Metazoa > Chordata > Mammalia > Primates > Lorisidae > Arctocebus > Arctocebus calabarensis. The sequence goes on from CAUYON010187583.1 coordinate 35,161, forward strand.
TGGGGGAGAACCTCTGTCTTTGCCAGATCTCCAAAATCTAAGCAGACTCTCTCCCTCCTCCCCACCCACCACCAAATTTCCCTCTGTAGGGAGTGTTTAGATCCTGGCCTGGCTTTGTGGGTGATAATGCTGGACCCCAGGAGTCAGAGCACAGGAGGCCTCAATGCCCCCTGTACGTCTCACCCCTGCCCCTGGCCTAAGCAGTGCCTGCTCCGAAGCATTCTCTGGAGGAGAAGTGCCCGTGGCAGCAGCATGTAGCCCAGCTCAGCACAGGAGGAGCCATCGCCACCACTGCTCTGCCCCTGGGCACCCAAGGCCCCAACGTGCACAGAAAGAAGCACAGAGGGAGCCTCTCCTCGAATGCAGGGCCTCCACATGCTGAGCTCACTGGGCCTCAACCTCATGAGGCAGCAGGGCAGCGGCCAACCCTTGCTTTTCTGGAGAGTAAGTAATGTGTCCAAAGACACACAGCTAAAAGGTGGCACATCTATTACTGGGTCCAAAGTCCATGGGTTTTCTGCCTCTAGTTTAAAGTGGTTTAGATTCTTTCTCTCTGATTCCTTCATGCTCTCCTTTCTCACATCCAGGCACCTTATCGATCCTCAAAAACATCCTCCACCTCTTCCCACCTGCTCTTCCCCTCCACAGCCACTCCAATCTAGACTCTTGCTGATCGTCCCTGGAGGATGGCAAAAAACCCACTGCAGGACCCAGCCTGGGGCCACCCTAAGTCCCATTACTACCCTCACCTAAAGCCAAGAGAACAGACAGGCTGCCCCATGCCACTTGGGGAGAGGGTGGCACAGGGAAACACCACACATGCTTGGCAACTCAGAGTCCTGCCTGCCAGCTGAGCTGCAGAGGGACCTGGCACAGCAGACCCAGGACCTGTCAGCAGCTGTTTCAGCACAACAGCTGTGCCCACTGGAGAAAGTGAAGGGCAGGTGGAGGAGGAGGGAGAAGAGAAACACAGGTGAAAACTCCATCACTATACACCAGGCTAACAAAGGCAAGAAGAAGAGACAGATCTTCACCCTGACCACTTTAACCACATCCACAGCAATAAGCACCACAAACGGGCCCCACCTTTTGTCTTTCCCACTCAGAAAGGTTCCAGATCTTACCTGTTTTGTTCCCATGAGCATTTCTCACTATTCGAATGGCCACTGGTTTCAGGGGTGCCAAGAATTCCGTAACATTTTTCTGTAAGAAGGTAAGTTTTTTCCCCTTTATCTAGCCAATAACAAAAGCACAACCTAATACAGACAGATATAGAGCAAATCTCTGAATAAGAAAGGATTCGACTATTTCATCCTTTACAGTTTTTCTCTACCTTTAAATTACATACATCTCTTCTCCATCATAAAATAAAATTGCCTTGAAAAAAAAATGAGCAATATAAACATGAAATAGTAATATCACCCTCAGCATTTTAAGGCATTCTGATGTTTTTCCCCCTCAGTATCTTTTTTATATACTGAAGTTAAATCTGGCTTTTTTCACTTCTCATTAAAGCATGAATATTTGATTTTTATGTATTAATTTTGCAAGTAGTCACTCAGCAGGTTTTGTTTGTTTTTTAATTAAGGCATTTGATCTTCTACAAGGTTGGTCCTAAGAGCATTCTGATTCAAAATTAGCAGACAACTTAGATATAATACAGTCCAAATGCCTGCCATCCTGAAATTTGGTAAGTTTTATTTCGAAAATTTCTAACTATACAGGCTACCAAAAAAGATGAACGCTTTAAGTGAAACAAAGGCACAAAATATGAGCAGGCCCTTTCCAAAACAGAAGGTCCATGTGATTCACAAATGTAACAAGATGACTGATCTCACTAATAATTTAAAATATAAATTAAAATGAAATACAGAACCTCTGTGAGTTGACGACCCAAGGGACTGTAACAAACTGGTCAACACATGAAGGTGGTCAACGTAAGGACCTAGGCCTATTGTACTGGTAGGTACAGGTTGTGCGTGTCCCATCTATGAAAATTAGGTCAACTTAAGGAGGTGGTCAACTACCCGTAGTTTTTTTTTTTTGATAGCAAAAAAACTGTACTATTTTTGCCTATCATAATGATAAGGATTGAAATATTAAAATACCGAGGGTCCAGGAAATAGGCACTCTCATGGTCTGCTGGAGGGAGCATCAATTAGCAAAACTTCCAGAAAGCAACTGACACTATGTCAAAGATTTAAAAATGTATATGCATGTGCTTACATAGACTATCAGGAGCAAAGATCAGGAAACTGGCCCACAAACTGATTACTGCACATAGCCACGAGCTAAGAATGTTTTTTATTTTTTAACTTTTAAAACATTATTAAAAAAAAAGAAAAAAAAGAGGAAGAATGTATGACAGTGTCTATATGGCTTACAAAGCCTGAAATATTTACTATATGTCCTTTATAGAAAAAGTCTGCTAACTTCTGATTGCAAGGAACTACATTACTGTTTATAAGACCAAGAAATTAGAAATGACCTTTCTGTCCCAATTTAGGGCCTTGGGTAGGTATATCAAAAGGTTATCCTGACTAAAGAAGAGCATGCAACATAAAAAACAATATTATAGCAGATTATATTTGATATTCAAAGAGATTTATGGCTAATTGTGATGAGAAAAAATGGTTTCCAAACAGTTCCTAGATTTTGAAAAATAAAAACAGAAATCAACGTTTACACATAAAAAAAGTCAAAGGAAATATACCCCAAATGTGTCAGTAGTTATCACTGGGTAAGACACAGGTATATTGGGAAGGGCTATCCCCATGTGCCTGGGACAGTCAGTCCCTACATCTATAGTAGTTAGACCTGCAGTAATCACTCTCACAGCCTGGCACCACTGCCGGTTAGCACTCCCTCAGTCTCAACTTAGTGAGAATAATAATGCAGATAGTCATCCCAGTGATAGGTGACTTTTATATATTTTTTATTTACCTACGTTTAAAAAAAATCAATACTGAATTTCTATTAGAGGAAAATCAAAACAATGGTCTCTGCTGTTGTTGACCCAGTCAATAAATGACAGCTCATAGGCCAAATCCGGCACCCTGCCTATTTTTGTAAATAAAGTTTTTTGGAACATAGCCTCATCATTCATTTACCTACTGTTGAAGACTGCTTCCCTACTGTAACAACAGGGTGAATACCTGCAACAGAGAATGTTAGCTACAAGGTCTTAAATATTTACCAGCGGCCTCCCTCCTTCAGACAGGAAGTTGACCCACCCTTGGTACAGATTATTATTGGGTAAAATCAGTCTTCTGTCGTAATCCCTGTTTCCTGACCCTGGCAATGCCTGAGGTCTTATCTATCAGCCTGTTTGGCCCCAATTCCTTCTAGCTCATGTCCTCAACTGCTCCTCATCCCCCCATGCAGCAAAGCCTCCTTCTATCACCCCTACCCTTGTCTATTGCTCCCACAGGGGTTCTTGGCCCTTGTCCTCAGCGGGCACATACCTCTGTGACATTGAATGGGGCTCCCCGCAGCTTCACAGTGTGTGGGGTGGTGGGCTCCTTCTGGTTTGCTGGTTTCTCTGCCTGAGTGATCATAAGGAACAGAAATGACCACAGTGAGTGGCCAGCTGCAGGCAGTGGCAGACTAGGACACCTCAGTGCTAGGGGAGGTGTCTGCTGCCAGGTGAGCCTGGGAATGACAGTGAACACCTGTGCCTGCAGTGGACGGAGACGCTGGCCAGAGGTGGATGTGGGAACTGCACGCCTCTACCTGCACCTGAGATGAGGGCTGGAACCACAGCTTAATAAGCCGTGGACACATTAACAGCGGCCCTGGGGCCAGGAGGAGGGACACAGGAGATAGGACTATAGTGATATTTGCTACCACTGATTCAGGGCCCACCATGCCGAACACGGTGCCAAGTACTTTGCAGATGCCACTGTCTCACCTACTGTCCCATCTTTGAAGTAATTCCATAAAGACAAGGGTTCAGGGTCTTTTCCCATAATTTCAGAATCCAGATAGCTCTGAAAAACCTAAGTTTCTGATATCTCCTTTGGCAACAAAACCTGCCTCAACTTGAACTAATTTCCCAGCAAAACCCACCCTGACCTGACAAGAAGTAACTCATAGCTTAAGTAGAGCAAGTGGTCCTTTTGGTTTCACACAGAAATAGTAATAGCTTCCCATGTCCTGCTGGGGGTGCTGTGCCACCCAGGGTCATCCTCCTGAAATGAGAAGTTCTACATTCCAAGCATATCCTTAGGCATCGGCGGTTCTAAAACCAGCAGCAGAAACCAGTGCCACATGAGTACCATCTTATAGATGAGGAGTAGAGCCTTGTGGGAAGTAAAGTATCTTACCTAAGGTCGAAGTATTACTGAGTGTCAGAGCTGGGATTTGACCCCTTAACTCTGACTCCACCACACTGCTACCTCTCTAAAATACACATATTCTTTTTTTTTTGAAAGAAAGGACAGTGTGTGGTAATTAAAAGGGGTAGAAACAGAAAGAAAAGAAGATGAAGTAAGAGGAAAGAGAAAAGAGGATGAATCCTCTGTCTCACTTAAAAATACAAGGCTGGGCAGGGGAAGAATTTATCCTCCAAAGAGGCCCCAGGAGGAGATGAGGGAATGGGGATCGGGGCAATGTGTTAACCTGTCTCATCTCTGAATCAAAGTGGATTCCCAGACCAGACGGCTGTCCTCAAGGGTATGTTTATAATCCAGACTCCAGAGCCCACAGACCTGGTCTGAGTTCTGATATTACCCCTTCCCAGCTATGATCTTAGGTACGTCACTTCCCATCTCTAGAAGGCCTCAGTTTCCCCATTTGTAAAATGGAAGGAGATTCAATGACATGCAGGTATGGTATCTAGTGTGGAGTAAGTGTTCAACTCAACTGAGATTTTTTTGGAGACTGAGTATTACTCTGTTACCCAAGCTAGAGAGTAGTGGTGCCATCACAGCTCCCTGCAAACGCAATCCTTCAAACTCCTGAGCTCTAACAATGCTCCTGCTTCAGCTTCCTGAGTAGCTGGGACTACAGGTAGGCACATAGCCCCAACCATGCCTTGCTAATTTTTCTATTTTTTTGTAGAAATGGCCTCTTGCTATGTTGCTCAGTCTGGCCTTGAACGATCTTCCCACACTGGCCTCTCAGAGTGCTAGGATTACAGGTGTGAGCCACTGTACCCAGCCCAGATCTTCTCTATTCTTGTCAATGTCAGCTTACTTGCCTCTGCCTACCCTGTCTCTAAACACAAAGGAAAAAGGCCATTGCTCAGCTTATTTCTGCCCCATGACTCCAGAAGGCAGGCAACCACTCCAGGCTAGCAATAGGCAGTAAACTAAGAGAGGACAAATGCAGGCAAGTGCCAGGGCTGAGAGCTGAAGCCAGATCTACAGACCAGAGCTGTGTCTCTCCTCTACGTCACAATCCCCTAACAAAGGAGCTGCAGGACCACGGGCAAGCATGAATCGATCCCCTCCCTCTATAGCTCCCCAGGCACACACATACCTCGGCTCTGGCCTCCTGCGCTCTCTTGTTCCCAGATGGTCCCCCTTGCGCTTGGCCAGGTCCCCTGCTCTCTCTGTCCTGCAGTGCTGGGGTGGCAGAGGAATCTTCTTCCTCGGCCTCACTCCCTTCATCACAATTCACGGCTTCATCTTCACTCTCCTCCTCTTCTGAGGAAGAGGACAACTCTGCCCTCACCATCTTGGATTTCAGGTAATCCATGTCCGACATCTCCTGCACAGCTGCCTTGGGTTCAAGGCCTCTTTCCTCTGGAAGAACAGGGAGGAAGGGATCAGTGGCAGGTGTGAGCAAACCAGAGATGCCCTCTAGCAAGTGGTGTGAGGCACCATGCCCACTATGACCAGGGCTTGTACCCAGCAGACCAGACAAGTCCTCTAATAATCAATGCCACATGGGGTGAGGCTACTGCACTTTTGATATTCTACGTGCCATGTGTGGAGAGCTGCTGGCTTCTTGCCCAGCCTTGTCCTTCCAGTCCATTCTTTATTCTGCAGCCTCCATGATGTCTTGAGAGTACGCATGGGACTGTCACTCTCTGCTTAACACCCTCCAGTGATTTCCAAAAGCTCGAGGTGAAACCCAAGCTCCTCCTGTTCAGGCTGAGCGGGCTGCCTGGCTGCTTCTTCCAGCCTTGTCTCTTCATGCTACGCCCACCCTGACTCGTATCCATCCCTGCAAGCCTCGGGCTTCCCTTTCCTCTATGCCTTTGCAATGCTATTCCTTTGCTTGGAACCCCTTTCCTCTCCTGTCCCTTACAATGTTCCATCAAGTCCCATGAGTCCTTCGGATCTTAGCCCAGCTTTACCAGGTCTAACACTTGTGTTAAATGCATATCTTGTTTCCTGTAGACCAAAATGGACTCCCAACGCTTGCCCCAGCTCATACTTTCTGTGCTGCAACTGCTCACTTGCCCCTCAGTCCATTCCACACTGAAAGCCCCTGTGAGGACAAAGGCTGCCCTTTCACCACCCCCTTTCCTGCCTGTTCTCTCTGCAGCACTCACCATCACTGACACACCCAACGATCTGTGCTTATCTGCTTATTGTCTCTCACCCCCACCAGAAACGCAGCCCATGGGGGCAGAGTCCTGTGTTTTGCTCGCTGCTCTGGCTTCAGTGCCTGAATGCTGCCCGCTATATAGTGCAGGTGCTCAATGAGTATTTGTTGAACTGACCAAGTGAATGAAAAAGTGACAAGGTCCAGTCAAGGCAGACCGGGCTAGGATAATCACTCCTACCATCTGAGGTATAGGGCAGTATCCGGCTCACCCAGGGGTCTGGCACAGAGGGGCCTCAGTGCCCATCAGCTTAATGGCGAGCACATAGGGCACACACGTCCTACACTCACCTTCTGGGTCCTCTCCAGCGCCCTCTTCCTCACTCTCCTGTCCTGAGTCAGAGTCGAAGTTCAGGTAGTCATTGGCTGGCTTGCCCCTCTCTTTTGAGAGTTCAGTGTCCAGGGCATCGTTTGCCCAAGTGGCTGCCTGCGTCCGCCTCTGATGAACTGACAGGAACTCCTGGAACTCAGTATCTTCCTTCAGCTGGTGGCACCGGAGCCCAAGCAGCAGGGACAACAGGAAGAGGGAGAAGAGGCAGAGAAGGCTCATGTAGGGACAACTTTTTAACTCCTAAAAGGGTAAAAGGATCCTCCCTGCTCATTTCCTCCAATGTCTAAAGGACCCCAAGAGTCAGGGGAAGCCAGAGCAGATTCCTCACCAGACAAAACTAAGAAGCCATGGCCACAAGGCAAGAGAGACCAGTAGTGTGGCTCTCTCCTGCCTGGGCCAAATGCCACTTTGCCTCGGCCACCCACCTCCTTCCCTCTTGGGCAGCAGGACAGACTCACCTTCTCTAGATCACTTGCCACCTTTTTCTTCTTGTCGCCCTGAAAGCAGAAAGCACAGATGGTGAGAGTCATGCACATGACGAGAGGGAGATGGAACTGCAATGCCCTGAGAGGTCCCAACTTCAGGAACCAAGAGGGAGTCCCTGTTCCTCCTCCCCAGAAGGTGACCACATTGCTGACACTGGGGACAGGGGGTTTGAGTGACCTTGTACATACTTTCTTACTTTCTGGAACAAGAGAGTCTTTTGGAAGCTGCTGGGACTGGCTTGGTTTCTGGGCATGTTTGCTCCAGGCCCGCGGCTTTGTTGGGTCTCCAAATGACTTGCAGAACTCCACCTGCGTGGGAAAGAGCATGATTTGCACACCAGCCCCAGTGCCTATGCATGAGGGACGGCCTGTTGGCACCTAAGGGCTTGAGCTTTTTAAATAGGCAACTGCCATTGACCAGCTGAATTAGTTGGAGCAAATTATACATCATCTCTGAGGCCTGGCTTTCAGCTCCTTCAAGTCTGTAATGCGATTTCATCATAGCCTGTTGTTATGAGTCAGTTACATTGCAGTTATCATAGCCGCAACTTATTGAGAAATTGCCAGGCACTGTCTTAAGTGCTCCGTGAGTATTAATACACTGAGCTTCCCTCTCCCTGCCTCTCAGATCAAGAAATCCAAGCACAAAAGTAAAGTCACGTGCCCTGGGTTACCCAGGCAGTAAGGGAGAGTGGAGACCCAAACTCAGGGAGTCTCTGGACTCTTAAACCTGAGTTTATAACCATCCACTATAAAAGGTGGCTATGAAAATAGCATGAGATGACCCAGGCCAAGTGCTAGTCCGGGCCTGGGCAGTGCAATGGGAGTGGAGCAGTGGCCGCCAAGATCATTTAATTATTGTGAGAAGAGCGTGCCTGGCCCCAGAGAAGAACTCCAGGAAAAATGAGGTGGCCACCAGGACACAGAAGAAAGCTGGAGAGCAAGCCTGGCCCAACACACTCCTCTGAGCTGACCGTCGGAGTGCTTGCCCTGCACTCCCAGCTACAGCCAAGGCTGATGCCAGTTAGTCAATCACTGACCTTAGGGGAAGGGGCTGCCATCTGGTTATACTCCTTTTTGTGTGGACTTTCAAAATAGGTTTGTTGCTTCTATAATATGTCTATATGTGCTCATGGCATAAATTTCAAATAGAAAAAAATATAGTGAAAGTTAAAAAAAAAAACTGTACTTCAATATCTATCACCCAGAGAGAAGAGTATTAACATTTTGGCAGAACTCCTGCCACAGGGCCTTCTATGGATATTCTACACACATACCAGATAGAGGGATATCACATGTATGAATTGGATCCACATGACACATGTGTATGCTTATCCATTATCTGCTTTTTCCTCCTCAACAAAGTATTAGAGATGTTTTACATGGCCATTAAATGCACATGAGTGATGCCAGTGGGACCTCCTCCTCCAGGATGCTTTCCTGATTCCCTCCTGTGCCAGGGTCCTCCTCTGTTCTCCCAAGTCCCTGGTGCTCAACCTTTCAAGGCACTGACGACACTGAACAAAAGCAGCCTGTTTAGCTGTGGATCCCCTGCCCGCCTGCAAGCCAAAGTGGCTGGCTCAATGAGGAAAAGGGTTGTGGTAGTGCATTTTTCTCTCAATTCCAAGCATTGATGGGCCCATCAAGTGCTTGCTAACTGCACGAGTGAATGGATGCTGCTGTGCTTCTTGAAGTGCGGTCTGTGGACCAGCAGTGCAGACATCACCTGAGCGCTTATTAGATGTGTACATTCTTGGATCCCACTTCCACCTACTGAATTGGAAGCTCTGGGGACACGCTCAAGAAACTATTTAAACCAGCTCTCAAGTGACTGTTATGTACATGCCAGAGCGTGAACCAGTGGGGAGGAGTGTTGAGTGACATGTTGAGTGGTGTCACTTTCCACAGCAGGCGAGGGAGAGATTCCTGTTGACTCACTGATATGCGGGACGTGTCAATGAAACTCTTGTTGAAATGGTTCAGCGCTGTCTGGGCCTCTTCCTCAGACTTGAAGCCAATGAAGCCGAATTTTCGGAACTTGCCCTCTTTGGTGAACTTCAGGCTGCAGTCTGTCAATGTCCCGAAGACAGCAAACAGCTGCCTGAAACGCTCCTCCTTCATCTAGGACAGAAGGATGGATGTGAAATGAGGGAGGAGTTGGAGAGTCCCCAGGGCCAAGGCACAAAACAGGCTGAAAACCTGAGACCACAGGATTCTCTAAGGGTGACCTGAGATGAGGAGGTGGTAGAGTGTGTATTTCTAGGTAGGCCAGGTTCCAGCTCTGGCTCTGACACTCACTAGCCAGGGCCTTGAGAAAGTCCCTTATGATATCACTGTTGCAGAAACCCAAGTCACAACAGCTGCAAATGCCACCTTCCTAGCCTATAGGGCTGTTAGGAGGATAAGGCTGATCACAGAAGCGGTATTATGGCCGCTACATAGTAGATACGTTATAAGTGCTTGTCAGAAGAAACGAATGAAGAAATGAAGAAACGTAATGTACTATATAAATGCTTGCTAACTGCAGTAGAGAGAACAATAGAGTACCCCACAGGTTGTTATGTCTACACCCTAACCCCTGGAACCTCTGGATATGTCACTGTATATAGCAAGAGACTTTTGCCCATGGGATTAAATTAAGACTCTTGAGATGGGATTATGCTGGATTATCCAGCCGGGCCCTTGGGGTCACCTCAAGCATCCTTATAAGAGGGAGGGATGGTAGGACAGTTAGAGAACATGGAAGCAGAGAGAGATCAGAAAATGGGCTGTGAAGATGGACTATGTGGCTATGAACCAAGCAGGGCAGGTGGTCTCCAGAAGCTGAAAAAGACAAAGAATCTCCCCTAGAACCTCTAGATGGACGACAGCCCTGCTAAAACTTTGATTTTATAAAATAACTTGTATTGGCTTGGCACCTTTGGCTCAAGCAGCTAAGGCGCCAGCCACGTACACCTGGGCTGGTGGGTTCGAATCCAGCCCAGGCCCGCCAAACAACCAAAATAATAGCCGGGCGTTGTGGTGGGCACCTGTAGTCCCAGCTACTTGGGAGGCTAAAGCAAGAGAACTGCTTGAGCCCAAGAGTTTGAGGTTGCTGTGGGCTGTGACATCACAGCACTTTACTAAGGGCGACATAGTGAGACTTTGTCCACAAAATAAAAAAAATTAAAAAAAAAAGGGAGAGAGAAAAGAAAAAAAGATGATCACTGGAGTATACTGCATCCAATCAACCAAACGATCCCACCAACATTTATTCCCCTATTTCTTCATTCATTTAACCGGTTTTTTTTTTTTTTTTCCTTTTTAATACATGCCCACCATAAGCCATTTTCATGCTGGGCTCCGGGGAGCAGAAAAGTACGGCTGCGTCACCATTCCCCACTTACTGGATAAACTATTCACTATTCCTACCTGCTTCAATGATCGGACCGGGAATTGGAACACAGATCTTTAGTCTCATATTCCCCCATTAGCCTCCCCAACCGTCTCCCGCGCAGGAGAAACATAAAGACAGCGTCTAGGTCGGTCCTGGGTCAACAACAACAAAAAGTGATTGGACAGGAGAGCTTGCGGGGGCAGGACTTTAGACACCAGGTGAGACTTGGCTAGGAAAAGACCTGTGGAGGTGAAGTCAGGCACCCACCGGCCGGCCGTGAAACCTTAAGCGGTCACTTCTCCCCTTTCCCAGCAGTTAAATGGGGTTAAGCCCAACATCTTGCCCTCTTCCGAATCCGCCCGGAGTTCTGCTCAGAGGGTAAAATCCCTCTGTCTCTCCAGCTACATCTTTCCTCAAGCCCACAGTTCCTGGCTGGTCCTATTTCGTATTTCCAAGTTTTGGCTCTGCACTCACCCCATTCGGGAGGTTCTTCACGATCAGTCGCGACATGGCGCACGGTCTCTACTGTTTCGATTCTGGCAAAACTGGACAGCGTCTCCCACCAACTTTCACGCTGTAGTTCTGGGCGCCGCCATCTTTGGAAAGCCAGAACAAAATCACGTGTCTCAAATCTCGGCCGCCCCTTCCGGAAGTAGGCGTGACCAAACCCGAGCTACTCAAGGAAGTTACACCCTCCTAGGGGCGGGCCTCGTGCTATCTTTTTGCGCAGGCGCAGGAACTCCGGCGGCTCTTGTAGGCGCCTAGGCCGCGGCAAAGGCGAAAGTGGATGCAGGTTCCCGACACCTGCGGGGGGCGGCGCCGGGTCCGCCTGGTGTTAGCGCCGTGCAGACCCTGCGATCATTTTCTCTCCCCTCACTATTTTATTTTATGATTGAGTCCTAAGACAGCCTGACTGTAGGGGCAGAATGAAGGGGCTCTTGCCTCCCTTTTGGAGGCGAAACTGAGGCTTAGAAAAAGAGGCTGCTAGGCTATCATAAGTCAATCACTGAACATTTTCTGTAAATATTTGAATGTGTATACTGGAAATAAATGTCCGTGTGTTGCAGACGCGGGTAAACCGGGAACCAGACAAGTAAAACAAATTCGCTTTTAAGTGCTATAGCTATGAAATAGGAAGCCTGAGATTTGAAGTAGGGGCTGTCCATTTATTCTTACGCCTTTAATTAAGTAACAACTAGATGGTTGTTTCTTGCACGCTGCTATATTTAACAGATATTTACTGATACGTGATATGAATTAAAGGACAACTCGGGGTTGTTTTCTGTACGCCGTGACCCTGGGTAGGACGTGCTGGGGCAGGGTTTATGAGGCAGCTCTGAGATATTAGCCTTTTATAGGAGGGCCAACGTGGGCTGCCCAGCCAATCCTGGTTTGATATACTTTTATTTTATTATTTCCATGAACTACTTTTATTAAAACATACAACTCAATGTAGGCTCCCCTAAAGAAATTCACAAATCAGAAGGTCTTTCAAAGGTATTAAAAGAAAATGGAATGCCCTTTATGAAGCCCCACGTCCCAAGGCCGGTTGCAAAATATGGTCGCCACATGTCGGTAGGAAGGACCGTTCTGGGGCATTTAATAAGCAGGCACATTATAACGTTGTTATTAGTGTTCCTGCTCTCTGGCCTTCCTTTTTTTTTCTTATGCCTTCTTTTTTCTCCCAGCAAAAAATAATCCAGGGCCACCTAGATGCCAGCAGGTTGGACTCTCCAATTATGCCTAGAGATTAAAAAAAAAGATCAGGCAGAGGACTAAGTCAGCTCCACCATGACTGCTTCTTGAGTGTACTTGGGGCTTTGAGAAGTCACTTCTGGTGCCTGAGGGAATTAACTTCCCACCCAGGGAAATGGCCAGTGGTGGGGAAAGATTCTCAAAGGGAATGGACAGAGGAGAAAAGAGGGACTTCTTGGTTTCCTCCGCATGTTAGTTAGGACATGCTCTCTGTCCTGATGGACGGGACCAGCTGCTCTGGCCAGAAACCTGGGTCCCTGGTGGGTCCACCCCTCCACTCATCAGCCTATGTCTGACCCATTGGCAAGTTCTGTCAACCCTGCCCCAAACTTCATCTTATAACCTTGGTATGAGTGCTGATGATATTCATCTACGATGTTGCTGCAACAAAGTATCACAAACGTAGTGGCTTAGAGCCACACACATTTGTGATCTTCAGTTCTTGAGGGTGGAAATCCTAAAGTCACAGTGTTGGTGGGCTGCTTCCTACTGGAAGCCCTGGGGAAGGATCTGTTTCGCTGCCCTCTCTCAGCTTCTAGAGCAGTGGTTCTCAACCTTCCTAATGCTGCGACCCTTTAATACCATTCCTTGTGTTGTGGTGACCCCTTATTTTCGTTGCTACTCCTTGACTGTAATTTTGCTACTGTCATGAATCATAATGTAAATATCTGATATGCAGGATGTATTTAGGCGACCCCTGTGAATGGGTCATTCGCAACCCACAGGTGGAGAACCGTTGAGAGGCTGCTTGCATTCCTTAGCTCAGGGCCCCTCCCTCCGTCTTCAACAGGAAGTGCAGCATCTTCAAATCTTTCTCCTTGACCTTCTTCTGTGTCTGATAGAATCAGGTATGCCTGCCCAAATAAACTTGCTCTGCCCAGGCAGGGTCAGATTCATGGCCCACCTAGGAAGGGTCAGACTTATGTTCCCCCCCCCACACCCAGGAAATAGGAATGCTGCCAATTGCTGCCCTCCCTGACCCTTTAAATCCCCATTCATCATAACCCATGTGTGGAATTCCTTTCTTGATTTCACCTGGCCTGCATGCAGGTGGAAATAAAGACCATTTTATTTCTACAGAACAGGGATTCAATTTTCCTTTGTTTCACACCTTGGAATAATCTTTCTTCCTTGGGTCCAGAACCTTGTAGTGTCCACATCACCTTTCCTTCACTCTGACCCTTCTGTTGTACCTTTGTGACCATGCTGGGTTTGCCTAAATAATCTAGGATAATCTCCCCATCTCTAGATCTTTAACTTAATCGCATAGAAAAGTCCCTTTTGCTATAGAAAGTAATGTATTTACATGTTCCAGGGATCAGGACGTATCTTTGGGGGCCATCAGTGAGTCTACCACAGCCATCAGCCCCATCTGTGTTATTCCAGCCGCTTCTTCATTGGGCTCCTTGTTCTATACTTTTCCCCTACAGTCCTGATAAAACTATTCTGTAAATCTAAAAGTATTCTAAAGAGTTTATTAAGTATTTTAGAAATATTTTTGAAAATGAAAAAGGAAGAATGCAGCAGTTTTATATTTATAAGCATGAGTTAATTGCCAAGGCAAAAGTCACCAAGACAGCATATATCTGCATCTTGCCTTTCTGGCACCAATACCACTGGCATGATGCTGTGTCCTTCAGAGGCACGTGGTATTGACTTGTTCCCTAGTGGCGATGGTGACTTTGATCACTTGGTGCAGAGGGTGTCTACAAGTTTCCTATTTTGCAAAGTTTTCCCTTTTGTCATTAATAAGTCATCTATAGGTTTTTAGAAACTTTGCCAAGCATGTGGAAAGCCTCAGAGAATACATTTTAGGTTTTTTTTTTTAAGTGTACACTGTTCTTGTGGCAACCTTCCCATTCATTGACACCTCGGAAACTGAGGCCCAGAAAGAAGGCTTGAGATCATGTTTTAGAGACCAAGGCCAGGTTCAAGTTCAGTTCTGTTTGCTCCTCCCTATCTGTGGCCAGCCCTGGGGTCAGGAAGTAGAGGCAGGGGCCGTGCTGGAGATGGTTGGGCATCACCACCTGACACCATCAGTAGAGCCCTAGCAGCTCACCAGCCACCACTCCAGAAGCTCCTTAGAAGAGCAGCTTCCTATTTCCAGGCACCTGCAGAGGAGCCACGAGGGATCCAGGCGGTCAGGGTAACTTGAACTAGGAGACCAGGTGTGTACAAGCCCGAGGTTCACCTGAACAGAGACCAGGCGGCTCATCTGTGGCAGGTGGCAGCTAAGCCTTGGCCCCAGTCGGCCTCTCTGAGGGCCAAACTTTGGGGATATGGGGGCCCCTCTTGCTCTTGACAATTTGCATAAGTATTCACCTGGAAACAGCATAAATCACAAATCAATCATCAAACAGGTCATGGCTACGGCAAAGCTAAATAAACTCTGAGAAGACAAGCAATGAGGGGCTGACCCTGGGTTCTGGAGACTGCAGATTTAATATCTCTATTGTCCTAGCTGGCTGCTGTGGTCAACTGGGGCCCATCTGGGGATGGGTTGGGAGTAGAATCAGAAGTATTGCCCTACTTTTTCTCATAATTTTTAACTGATCTGTGTAAAGATGCCTCCTTTGCACATATAGAGAATTACCAAGGTATAGTTTCAAAAAAACTTGGCTTTGGCCTCAAGGTCCAGCCTCTGCCCACACTCCCCATGAACCCCTTTGCAGTAGTTTCCTAACCCTTGGCTTCAGCTTATTCCATTGGCTCTAAGGCATCATCATTCTTTCATGCTCTGTTTTTTTTTTTTTAAATCTCAAGTGATTATGAAAACACAGTGAAGACTCATTCTGATCCATCCTCAGAGTCCTGCTCACCTAGTGGGTTTAAAAAGACATTTCGCAAGTTGTGTTTTGTGGAACAGCATCCAGTGAAATGTCTGCAATTCTTCTACAGAGGAAGGGAGGGAGAGGTGGCTAAATAGATCCAGAGAATGCTGCACATCACAACCCACCCACAGACTCTTGATGCACCTCAGGACATTAAGGTCTGGAAAAAACCCTCAGTCAAGACTACTTCTTGACTCAGTGTCCCCCAAATTGACCTGAGTCTCCTTTTATCATGGAACATTCATTAGTGGAAAATATTGCCCTAAGACCATCGCTAAATTTGGTTGTGTTTCAACTAGGCACATTGCTGTGCGGCAGGGAAGCAAACAAGTTAATTCATTGATTTGTCCGTTCGTTCATTCATTCATTCATTCATTCATTCATTTAAGGAGCAGCTTGTCTGTGTCAGATACTGTTCCAGGCACTGAGAGCACAAGAGTCGTCAGGATAGACATGTTTCTTGCCCTCAGGGGGCCTATAATCTAGTGAGAGAGACTAACATTAAAACTCATGCTCTTAGAACTCATCGTCATCTTCATTGCCACTGTGAATGATATATTCATAGTGGTTCATCATAGTAACCATCTGGGAGGGACAAGAAAGGGGCTGCGCCTCTCCAAGGTCATGTCTAAGTTTATTTTTAGTGCTTTGAGATGAGCGATGAATCCCCCAGTCAGCCTCAAATCTGTGCCTGCCTATGTCTCTTGGCTTTTCTTTTGGAGTAAACAGTGCTGCCATCTCCCCTGCTGTCACCTGTTATTGCTGAGGTGAGCTCTGGAAAGTCACAGCCATGAAGTAGCTCCCCTTGAGATGATGACATAAAGCCCTGGGGAGAGCAGGACTATAGGGAGTGGAGCGACCCAGGTTCAAATACCAACCCTCACGCTTCATGCTGTGTGACCTTGGGTAAGTCAGTCACCTTCTCTGAACATCATCTCTCACCTGCAAAGTGGGACCAGTAACGGCCACTTCCAGGTTGGTGGTGAGGACTATGGCTAATATATTCATGCTGATTAACACAATGCCAATAGTAGTAACAACAAAGTCATATTTCCATGTGTCAGGCACTGGTTAATATGGACTAACTCGTTTAAATCTCACAACTCAGTGATGAAGGCACAATCATTACAGATGAAGAAACTGGAGCCCAGAGAAGTGAAGTGACTCACCTGAGCTCACTCAGCTAGGAAGTAGTGAACAGAGATTCAGAGCCTACATTGTATCCGCTATTGCTATACGTTGTAGCAGCCACTCATTGATTAGACAGGGTCATTTGAAGCTCCTTTGCTGGTTTTAGATTTGCGCCTCCTGGCGTTCTCGCTAAATGCCAAGCCGTAATCTCGCCATCCTTCCTGTTTTCCCTTTGGATTCAGCTCTTTGTGCGACGGCTATCAAAGCTGCCTGCAGTTCTACATATCTACCAGCAGGGGGAGCCAGAGCACCGTGGTTAAGCCCGAGCAGAAGCGCTCAAACCCGCGGGAAAATTTTTTGAGCCGAGGAATCCGGAGATGGACTTTCCATGACTACTTGTTATGGGTTGACTTGTGATGAAAAAATCTTAATTCCCAACATTTGTGACTGGACCTTATTTGGAAATGGGGGTCTTTGCAGACGTAATCAAGGTCCTACCAGAGTAGGGTAGTATGCAACACGACTGGTGGCCTTACAGGAGAGACACAGAAGATGGCAGACTCCTGGGGGAGACATCCCGTGACAGTGGAGGCTCGGATTGGAGTGACGACTTGATAAGACCGGGAACGCCAAGACTTTCCAGCAGCGCCAGACATAAGATGTGGGGTAGGTTCTCTTCCAGGGCTATCAGAGGGGGCTTGTCCCTGCTGACACCTTGACTTTGGACTTCCCAGAACTGAGAGAGAACACATTTTTGTTGTTTTAGGCCACAGAGATTGTGATAATTTGTTACAGCAACCCTAAAAAGCTAACATATTGTTTTTTCTAATGACTAAGGCTGGGTATTGAATTATCTCAAAACCTGTGGAATGAAATACCCATTTATTGTGCTCATAGAAGGGTTCGAATTCAGACTGAACAAGGTGCTGTAGCGCATCTGAGGCCTCAGAGGCCTATGTAGGTTCTTAGCACATGCCCAATTGGGCTCCCTCACAGCATGGCAGCTGAGGTAATTAAGGCTAAACTCTAAGGTGAGTTTCCCTGAGAGAGAAAGAGACAGGCAGAAATTATATCAGTTTTTAAAAAAATCTAGCTTCCAAAGTCACAGAGCATCCCTTCTGCCATCCCCTGTCAGTCAGAGGACTCACAGCCCCAACCAGATTCAAGGGCAGGGAACAGACCCTGGCCTCTAGGTGGAGTGGGGTGGGGTGGAGGAAGTGCCAGCCACATGGTGAAAAAAAGCACCCAGGACAGGAGCCACCAGTATATTTGGGATCCTACTGCCCCTGTCTCCTAGGTGTGGGTGTAGGAATCCAATGAGATCCTGTCCAACAGCATTTTGGAAGCTCAGAAACACTAAACTCACCTGAATGTTAGTGGAAATTGTGTTTGATGTGTTAGTTACAATAGGTAAGAGAAGAGGTAAATTCTAGATAAGGGATGGATTGTTATCTCTCCAACTTTTTCTTATGGGTTCAGTAAGATTTTCCCTTTCAGCATGATATTTTTTTTAAATGCCATTTTTTCTTTGGAGAGGGAGGGTGTCCATCCATAAACATCAGTTTTTTTCTTCCTTTTTTAGGCAAAAGGGTTTATTTTGTGCTTCTATGAACTTGAAGGCAAATTCAATTCAACTCCATTGGGGAAGGGAACTCAAATGCTACCCCAAAGGTGGCAGCAGGAGTATGTGAACTGATTTTGTGTCCCCTCTCCCTCCCTGCCCCCAAATTCACATGTTGAGATCCTAACCTCCCAAGTGATTATATTTGAGATAGGGCCTTGGAGGAGGTAATTAAGGCTAAATGAGGTCACAAGGTAACCAAAAAAGAAGACCTCGGAACAACCCCAAAAGGGGATTTTGAATGATGTCTTGAGTTCAGAGGGCAAGGTCAGGTCAAGGTGCTGAGATTAAAGTATGGATGGCTGAGGGCTGGGGTTGAGGAGCTGTAAGACCTGTCCTCATCAAAGGGGACTTGGCTTCCTTTTTGGTAGTGATGGCAGAAAATTCTCCCCGTGTCCCTCTGTCCAGTTCCGGGCACAGGGCTCCTTTGCTAAAGACTATACTTCCCAGGCTCCCATGCAGGTGTATGGGGCCATGCGACTGTGATAATGATGAAGGTAGTATTCCCTGAGCATATAATCTGCTAAGTACTGATTTAAGCACCTTAACAAACTTAGCTAATTCTTATATTAACCTTCCTATTAGGGAGATCCTATTCAGATTTCCATTTTGTAGATGAGGAGACCGAGGCTTAGAAGTGGAAAATAACTCACCTGAGGTCATACAGTAGTGGTGGCATCTGCAACATTGTAATTATAGCACTACATTGTTACCTGTTCATTACTAAGTGTGTTGTAACATTATAAGTACAATGTTATAAATTCTGCTGCCTTTCACACAAACGGAGCCAAAGTATTTGTTTGTTCAAACATTTAAGTTCCTACCTTATTCCAAAAGCACTTTACAAGCCTGATCTCATTTACTCCTATACAAATTCCTGGTTTTGAGAACCATCATTATACCTATTTTACAGATGAAGAAGGCGAAGCTCGGACAGGTTAAGTGACCTGCCCAAGGTCACAGAGCTGGAAAGTGGCAGATCCAGGGTTTGAATTCAGGACTCTCTGACTTTGGAGCTTCAGCTTTTGCTTAGTTCTGACTCCAAGGGTAGTATGCTCGGCTGGGCTGGGCTGGGGTTTGGGGGACAAAGCGACAAGCCCAGAGGTCATGAGAGCTACAAGATCAACATGCCTCCTTTTCAGACTCCCTCTGCCCCTGGGACTCTGCCTTCCTCACACGTACACAGCTGCCAGGGATCAAAGTCCTCTTTAAGATGTATTTGCTGTGAGTTCTAAACAAATGAGTGTTACCATGTAGCTAAGAGAAACATTGGAAGGACACAGTGTATGAAAGTCGACTGGCCTTTAAAGTCTTGTTGATTAATCCGCCTCCTCTTTGGTCTCATGCTCTTGGGTGGGGGGAGAGACTCCAGCTCTGGGAGCATCAAGGCTGAGCTGCTTGGCTACTGGATGTCACTCTCCCAATTCATTTCTCCTTCCATCCTGGGGAGGGTGCCCCTTTCTCTCTACAAGCCTGTGAAAGCAACACACACAAAATAATAATGAGCAACTATGGGATGCTCATGTTAACCACACTAAGCACTTTATTTGTATTATTCCTTTGAAAGCAACCCCCAAGGCAGGTGTCTTGGTTAACACACCTTACAGACAGCACCGAGAGCATGGAGCCAGAGCACGGGGAAGCCAGATTCTCTTTGCACTTGGAAAATTATTAGGTGATCACGATAGGGGGACACAGATCCTGTTCCTTAGTTGTTCCCATTCTGATTCGGCGTGGTGTGGGCAAAGGCGGCGTAAAGCAGAGAAAGGGCTCGGCATCCTCAGGGTGGCCAGGCCAGTTCTTTCCTGCAAATGTCCCTTCTGATGGGGTTCAAGCTGATGGCGATTGGTTATTACCCCAGCTTACTGGCATTAGATACATCAATGGCCACTTTTGGCTTGAGAGCCTGAAGGTCACAGAGGTGGCCCTTACCTGTCCAGGTTGGTCAGTGAAATAAATTGAGAGGAAGTGAAAAGGGAAGAGGGAGCACAAGAGTGGATGCTGGAAGCAGAAAGAGGTGGGAGATGAAGGAAGAGGGAAGATTCTAGGAGGGGGAAGCCACTGGCGAGAGCAGGGCAGAGGGAGCCATGATAAACTAAGCTGGAGACATTTCCATGGGTCAAATTGTGTTGGACCTGGACCTCGCTAAGGAATTGGGACATTCACCAAAGAGCTTTGGGTTGCCGCATCGTGATTCTAGGGTAGGTGAATAAAGAGGTAGCTCTAACTTCAACCTCCTTGATCGTACAGAGTTCCCAAGGCCGTGAGAAGTCAGCTGCTCACATCAGAATGTGGTTCTAACTATTTCTATATACTGGCCATTTTCACCGCTGCCCTTATGTCTTGGACAACAGAACGTTGGGGGACTGGACACAGATACTGTGCGTAGTATGAGAAGAACAATGAGAGCATCTATGAATTGGCTTCTGTTTCTCCTTCTCTGCCCAACGCTAAGAGTTGAAATAATGTTTGGGCCTTGACTAGGGGAAATAGAAAAATTAAGTGGATGGGTTTTGGGGAGTTTATTTGAATGCCCAAACATCAGTTGTGGGAAATATATGAAGTAATTTTCTTAGCATGCTCTCTGCCAATCCTGGCATACATTAGGTGCTCAATAAAGGAAGCTACCATTGTCATCAACATGGTGTAGTTCTCAGTGACACGCCCAGTGGAGTCAGTATCCGGCCCTCATTCAGGGCTAAAGTCAGGCGTGGGAGCTTTGTTTAAAGCTTCTGTGTACTCTTCTCTGGTGGGACTGCAGACTAATACAGCCTCTATGGACAGAGAGAATCCTCAAAGTGCTAAAGTACACTTTCCATTTCACCTTGCAGTCCCATTTCTAGGCATCTACCCAGAAGAAAAAAAAAATCCTTTTTTTTTTTAAATTTTTTTGTAGAGACAGAGTCTCACTTTATCGCCCTGGGTAGAGTGCCGTGGCGTCACACTGCTCACAGCAACCTCCAGCTCCTGGGCTTAAGTGATTCTCTTGCCTCAGCCTCTGGAGTAGCTGGGACTACAGGCGCCCGCCACAGCGCCCAGCTATTTTTTTGTTTTTGCAGTTCAGCCGAGGCCGGGCTTGAACCCGCCACCTTCGGTATATGGGGCCGGCGCCCTACTCGCTGAGCCACAGGAGCCGCCCAAAATAAATCCTTTTACCATAAGGACATTTGCACTAGAATGTTTATCACAGTTCAAATCATAATCACCAAGATGTAAAATTAACGCAAGTGCCCATCAACACATGAATGGATTAATTGACTGTGTTACGTGTGTACCAGGGAATGCTATTCAGTCATAAAAAGATGGAGACTTTACATCTTTTGTGTTAACCTGGATGGAAAATATTCTTCTTTGTAACTGATAAAAATAGAAAAGCAAGTATCCAATCTACTCAGTATTGATATGAAACCAATAGATAAATATCTATATACCCATATGAGAGAAAAACACATTCAAGTGGGGGAAAGGGGGAACAGGGAAAGGAGAGGTGAAGGAGAGAGAGGGGGATTGGTAAGCTCTCACCTAACAGGCACAATGTAGGGGTATAGAGCACACTCCCCGGAGGAAGGGCTCAATTACAACTTGAACTTTATGTAACAAACACAAACAAACGTAACCTAATCATTTGTGCCCTCACACTAATCTGAAATTTAAAAAGCCTCTGTGTATTTATGAGATTGTGGTAATCACTCCTCAGTGCATCTGTACATCAAATCCTCATGCTGTACTCCTTAAATATATTCCATTTTTTATTTGACAATTACATTTTTTTTGTTTTGTTTTTTACAAAGCTTGCAGCATCAGTGGAACATTTAATGAAATGCATGCAATGAAATGCATGCATTTTTTCATTTCAAATAGAATGGCCCATCTCTGCTCACATGAAATTTGCATTTTATTTCTTTATGTCCCTGGAAGATTTGGCACCTCGTGGTTCTGAGACCAGGCGTAGATGACAGTGTGGAATCTGGGGTTGGGTGATTGAAGTTCAGTACAGGCATCAAGAGCATGGGTTCTAGAAGCAGAAAGATCTTCTAGATCTCAAATCTGGACTCCACCACTAACTGTGGGAGGTTCTGGCAAATATTCAACCACCCTCTCTGGAGAAACAATCGTGACATGCAACATTTGCCAGTTCCTGCGATGTTAAGACTCTCACCATAGAAGACGATGTCCCTGGTGAGGTTGGGAGGAGGCAGCATCTCATCATAGAATACACATATTGCCACCAGCCAGGAGTAACCAAACTGGAGCAAGACAACTAGGAAAGGATGAGTTTGGGTTATTTCTCTTATTTTAATATTTATTTAATAGCAAGTTTATATCATTTAATTTTTACTAATGGCCACATTTGACAACTGGTTCATAAAATTCCTGAACACTTACCACTCACCTCTCAAGAGCTGGCCTGAGCTAACGTCACCACACCTCCGTGTCTGGCCCTTCTGTGTCTTAGTCTCTGTATCCATTAAAGCCAGGATAATACCGCTCCCTACGGCAGCACTTCTGGGAGTGACAAATAGTGTATGCCATGAGCTTGGCACAGATCACACTCTCCAAAAAGGGAGCTGCCATTGTCTCAGGTCTAGTTAGAGTTTGTGGCCTTGGGGTTTTTGAGGCTGGGAATAGGAGACCTTTCATCACACTGTAAAATTTTCTTTTGCCCACAGGAAATGGAAACTGGGACAAGAAAGGGCGGATGAGATTTGCCACCTGCCAGTGGGTTGCAGGTGCTGGAGCTCCTTGGATATGCTAGCTCATTTTTCTATTTATAATCCTTCTTTCTCTGTGTTTAATAGTTATGTATAGGTGTGTGTGTGTGTGTGTGTGCATGCATGTGTATTGTATCTTTCAGAAAGCTGGTGTTCAAGTATATACATCATTTTGTTTTTTGCTTAAAATTTAAGATTCTCTTTCACAAAATAGCGTATATTAATTGTGCAAAATAGAGATAAGATTTATTCAATATTTCCTAGAAACAGGCTTAAGATGCTATTATTTGATAATATGCCCATCAATTTTGTTGAATCAATGAATGAAGGAAAAACAAAGAAAAAGGAAATACATTCTCCCTGCCCACAAGTGACCATTGTAAATATTCTGGTGTGTGCCCTGACAGGTTTTCTCCTTTGTTTGTTTTTCTTTTGGTTTCTAACAGTTCTCTCCTGCATGCTGTTTCCTGCTGTTTTTTATTTAATTAATTGTAAACAGAAAATTCAGCTCTTGAGGACCTGTAGGAAAAGATAGATGCTGGCAGCACCAGGAGTCATGTAAACGGTGGGTTCGTGTCATGGGGGAGCTGCTGGCAGCCTTCACCCTCATCACAGATTTGGCCGCTTAGCTCATTTTGAGGACCCCAGGATCTAGCTCCTGCTCTTACAAAGTTAAGCATCCACTTCTCTACCTAGCATCAGCGGACCCTGGTCCTTCTGAGATCTGCAGTGGCAGGGGGAGTGCCCAGGCCCGGCCAGCTCCCCTCTGACTCAGCCCACCCCTGCCCAGTGGCCCATCTTTCCCCCACTGCCATTTTCCTGTCCCCTTGCCTTCCTGGCCATCCCACCTCTGTCCTGTGAACATCCACGATTGTGCGCTCTGGAGAGAGTCTGGGCAACAGTTGCCTTTGATCAGCCCAACATCTGGGCTGACGGGTGATCAAAGATGAGAACGCCGTGACAGCTGAGACTTGGCAAGGACCCAGCCTGGCTAAATACATAGTGGGGGAGGGGACGGACAGGCCAGGGGCTGGGGGAGGGCCAGGAGGAGTATGGGAAGGGACAGAAGCAGCCCACCAAGCCTCAGGGACCTGGCCGGAGGGTAGCAGGTGGGAGCACGAGCTTTGGTTCTGTGGCCTTGATTCTTTGTGCCTCAGTTTCCTTTTCTGTAAAATGGGGATGATGATGTGCTGACAAATGAGCTATCGGGAGAGTAAAGTGCTCAGTGCAGTGCCAGGTTCCAAGCGCGAGAGCTTGTGGATGCCGTTGTCGCTGGGGTGCTGAGGGTACTGCTATTTCCAGTCCTGGGACCAGTCAGGAGAGAGCGATGGAGCCTGATCTTTGTAAAAGCTCTAGTGCCTTTTGATGAGTAATGAACC
The DNA here is from genome assembly GCA_963573935.1 of Arctocebus calabarensis. NCBI lineage: Eukaryota > Metazoa > Chordata > Mammalia > Primates > Lorisidae > Arctocebus > Arctocebus calabarensis. Next base: position 59,337 of record CAUYON010187583.1, read on the forward strand.
GTTTCAGGCTTCAGCTTCCCCGTAAGTAAAATGGAGAATGAGAACAAGACCTTGGAATTAGGCAGGGGTCATTTCTATTTTACTGTTGGAGAAACTGAGGTCTCAAAATGGGCAGTCACTCAAGGGACCAGCCCAGTATTTACCCACCTCAGAGTTGCCCCAATTTGGGGGTCCTGTTCAGGAATAGCCCAGGGCAATGCCACTGGTTTTTTTCCATAAAGCAAAAATTTCTCCACCTTCCTTTATAGCTTGCAGGGGTTCTCAACCTTCCTAATGCTGCAATGTACTTTCATTGTTAAAAAGGGGTCGCAACCCACAGGTTGAGAAATGCTGGCTTAGTGTATAATACCACCGCCACTGGTGGTACTTTGCTTTATTTTATTTTTGGCTTTAAACTTCTTATTAAAGTATAAGATATATACGGACAGTGCACATGTCAGACGTGTGAGTGATCACAAAGCAGACCCACCCATGAAGACAGCAGCCAGATGGAGAAGCTGAGCATTCCCTGTCCCTCTAGAAACTCCTTCTGTGCCCAGAAACTAAAAGCTCACAAGGAACCAGGGGAGGCAGGCATTGATCTTTCATAAACCTTATAGTAACACTGTGAGGCCAGTGCTAGTATTATGCCCATTTTGCAGATGAGAAAACTGAGCCACAAAGAATCTAAGTAACTTGCCAAAGTCACACACCAAGTGCAGAGCTGTGAGCACTTGCTGCTTGAGGGACACTGCTCTTCCGGGAACAAGGCCATTATAAGAACAAGGCGCTTACCCAGTTGGCACCCTTAGGTATGGGTCAGCAGGGAGAGAGAATTTTATTTTGGGGGAGAAGGGTGTGTTAGAAAAGCAAGCTTACAAACAATAGCTATGTGATGCCGTGGGGCTTCTTTTAGGAAATAGAAGTGTTTAGTGGTCTGGGTGGAGAGGCTTTCCCTGGCACCCAGGAGCCCCTGATGAGTAGCAGACGGTGGCTTATTCTCAGGAACCGAAACGATGCTGCAGCCCCTGCGCCTGCCTGCCCTCTCCTCTCACCCTCCCAGTTCTCTCTGAAAGTGTTGTCTGTCCATACAGGAGACTTGTGCTGACGGCCTCTGTGACTGGGTGGATGGGGGGCAGGGCAGCCCACAGTGGGAGGGAGAAGCCCACTCCTCTTTCCTCTGTGGTCTCGTATGCAGAAGATCTTAGCCTGGGACTGAAGGCAGAGCTTGTGACAATGGGCACCTGCAGGCAGTTCACTTGAAAAGTGATGCCAGGGAGCAGGAAAAATGGACAGTGCAAGAAGGACTTGGCCCCCTGTAGACACATGGTATGTATTCCGCAGGACCTGAGAGGCCTTAGCAGAATGAAGCTCAGAAGTGTCTGCCTAGGGCAGAAAGGAGGGGAGCATTTATCCGGTGGCTCCTGATCCCGCATTGGTCAAGGTGGCCCAGTGGCTGTTTACCTCCCCCTCCACTTTTGGGTTGTGTGAAGGAACGGGACTCGCTTTGCATTAAGCTGGTTGCGAGTAATCTGAAACTGGTTACTGCACCCCTCAGAGACAGGCCTGAGAAAATAGGAAGGGGTGCTGAGTAGAGCCTGGGGACTAGATGGCACCAGGAAGGCTGCTGAGTGCCCGTACTCCGAGGCTGGCTCACTCTCCTCTCTCAACCAGGGCCCCCTGCCCTCCACCTTGGTGAGAACTCCTCTGTCCTTTGCTCCAGCACCATCCCTGGCAGCACAAGAGGACAGCTTGCCCTACCTCAAAGCACCTGATATGAGTTGAATTGTTTTTTCCTAATCTTTGTATGTTGACATCCTAATCCCCAGTACATCAGAACGTGACCTTATTTGGAAATAGCTAGTTGCAGATGTAATTTGTTGAGATAGGGTCTTATTAAAGTAGATGAGCCCTAAATCCAGTTGGACTGGTGTTCTTATAAAGAGGGGAAATTCAGGTACAGATACATGTACACAAGGAGAACTTCATGTCAGGATGAAGGCAACCAGTGCGGTGACACAGCTACAAGCTCAGGAGGGACAAAGACACCCCGCAAAGCCTCAGACGTGAGCAGGGGAGCAGGCGGCGGACTCTTCCTCACCGGCTGAGCCAGGCTGACCTTGACCTCACACTTCTCTTCTTCCTGAACTGTGAGACAATAAATTTATGTCGCAGAAGCCACCCAGTCTGTGGTGTCTTGTTAAAGCAGCCCTAGCGAACTAATAGACATCCTCATTTAGAAAATTTAATTCTGCCACAGAGAGGAACTTTGTCTTTGGACTCATTTGGGGCCATGATCTCACCTAGATAATGAATGGAAAATGGCAGATCCTCTTTGCAAAGAGCTCACGTCCACACAGAATTTTTTCTTTGTTTTCCATTTTTTTTTAATTAACAAAGTAATGAAAAACAAAACCACAACAACCTTAAAGTTGGAACAGCAATAAGTCGAACTGCTTCTGGAGATCAGGGATGTCCCTGGGGTACATGCACCATTATTGCAAGGCAAGACATAGGCATATGATTGTGCATTTAGGTACATATGGAAGGAAGAATTGGAGAATTTTTCTTTATTTTTTTGAGACGGAGCCTCAAGCTGTCACCCTGCATAGAGTGCGGTGGCATCACAGCTCACAGCAACTTCCAATTCCTGGGCTCAAGGGAGGCTCCTGCCTCTGCCTTCCAACCATTTCTTGGTTGCAGTCGTCACTGTTGTTTGGTGGGCCCGGGCTGGATTCGAACCTGCCAGCTCAGGTGTATGTGGCTGGCACCTTAGCCTGTTGAGCCACAGGTGCCGAGCCAGAATTGGAGAATTTGACACCACTGGAGAACAGATAACATCAAGAATTTTTCATCAGGCAAAGCTGGGCGAGGTGACTCATGCCTGTAATCCTGGCACTCTGGGAGGCTGAGGTGGGTGGATTGCCTGAGCTCATGGGTTCAAGACCAGCCTGAGCAAGCATGAGGTCCCATCTCTAAAAATAGCTAGGTGTTGTGGCGGGCACCTGTAATCCCTGCTTCCTGGGAGGCTGAGACACGAGAATTGCTTTAAGCCCAAGAGTTTGAGGTTGCTGTGAGCCATGATGCCATAGCACTCTACCAAGGGCGACAAAGTGAGACTCTGTCAAATAAATAAATAAATAAATAAAAATTAAAAAAAAAAGAATTTTTCATCAGGCAACCCCAAAGCGCTCTGTTGTTGTCCTCTCCTTTGCTTCTGTATCCTCTGTGGTTCCAGTGCCAGCTGATTGTGTTCCTCCGGCCCCCAAATCACTCCTTCCTCTGTTTTTCAGTTTCTTATCATCTTCAGACTTTCTGGAGATTGAAGAGACATTCAACCCCAATCTTTGGGCTCTTTCATTTAGCTTGTCCAGGTTAACCATATTGGTGACAGCCTTTTGTTGGAACTGACAAATTCCCAAACCTAGCGATCCTCGATCCTCGTAGCTTTTTTACTCTTTGAGCTCACAGGTACATTGAATCGCTCAGCCCTCTTGTGCATTCCCTCAGTGTGTGGTATTTCAGTTGTAATTTTTACCACTTTGTTCTCTGCTGCCACATCAACAGCTTTTTCAGGGGGTTCTTCCTCTTTGACAGGAAGTTCTAGGGGCTTTGGTTGTTCTTCCTGTTTCATCTCCCAGTACATCTGCATTCACCTCCTGTTCACGAGGCTCCTCGAGATATGCCTGGAGTCTGCTTTATTCCCTTGGTCCCCAACCCACAAACAAGACATTCTTGCTTTAGTTCATCCAGCTTCAGCTTATGGAGTTCCACCATCTCCATCACTATCTTGTTACCCCTCACTCTGCCAGGTTCATCTACTTAGAGTTTTGAGAACTTTCAGAAGTTCTCAAATGTCCTCAAATGCACGTGTAGCTTAAGAGACATTCTGGTGCATCACAAGAATGGAGAAGCATGAATCCCATGTACTCTATTTTGATATGAGGACAATTAATGACAATTAATGACACGGTGGGGGTGAGGGAAGGGGAGAGCAGAGAGAGAAAGAATGAGGGAGGGGTGGGGAAAGGAAGA
>CAUYON010187584.1:0-10553 GCA_963573935.1 Arctocebus calabarensis
GTATGACACCCATTGTGATATCAGGAAGTCTGGAGGAAGTCACAGTTTAACCTTAAAGTCAGTAACCCAGGGCAACACCTTTTCTGATGTTAGGAGGAAGTTACTAAGGTTTACCTTAAGGATGGTATCCCAGGGCAACACCCAGTGTGGTGTCAGGAGCAAGTCACTAAGATAATCCAAATGATGGTAAGGGAGGCAGACACCCATTGCAATGTCAGGAGGTCAGGAGGAAATCACTAAGGTTAAGGCTAAGGACAGTAACAAAGGGCAATACACATTGTGATGTCAGCAGGAATTCAGTAAGGTAAAGTGTAAACACGGTAACCCAGGGAAACAAACATAGTGATGTCAGGAGGATGATGTTAATCCATGGAAACACCCATTGTGATGTCAAGCAGAAGATGGTAACCCAGGGTAACACACATTGTGATATCAAGAGGAAGATGTTAGCCCTGAGCATCACCCAATTTTGTTTCTGGAGGAAGTCCCTAAGGTTAAGATTAAAGATTGTAACGCAGGGAAACACCCATTGTGATATCAGAAGGAAGTTCCTAAGGTTAACCTTAAAGATGATAACCCAGGGCAACACCCATTGTGGTGTTAGAAGGAATTCACTAAGGTTAAAACTTCAGAGGGTAACCCAAGGCAATACCCATTGTGATGTCAGGAGGCGGATGGTAACCCAGGACAATACCCATTGTGATGTCAGGAGTAAGTCACTAAAGTTAATCTTATATGGTCATCTAGGGAAACAACCAATGTTATTTCAGGAGGAAGTCACTAACGTCAAGCTTAAAGAAGGTAACCCAGGATAACACCCATTCTGATGTGAGGTGCAGTATAGTAACCTAGGACACCAATTGTGATGTCAGGAAGAAGTCACTAAGGTTAAGCTTAAGGATAGTAACTTAGACAACACCAATTAAAATGTTGGGAAGAAGTCACTAAGGACAAACTTAAAGATGGTAACCCATGGTAACAACCCTTGTGATGTCATGAGGAAGATGGTAATTCAGGGCAACAGCCAAGTCATGAGGACGTGACTAAGGCTAAGCTTAAAGACGGTAACCCATGGGAACACCGATTGTGGTGTCAGGAGGAAGTCACTAAGGTTATGCTTAAAGATGGTATCCCATGGCAACACACATTGTTATGTCAGGAACAAAATGGTAACACAGGCAACACCCATTGTGACGTCTGAAGAAAGTCCCTAAAGTTAAGCTTAAAGACAGTAACCCATGGAAACACACATTTTGATGTCAGGAGGAAGATGGTAACCCTGGGCAAACCCAATTGTCATGTCAGGATGTCAGGAGGAAGATGTTAACAGAGGGCAACTTTCCATGTGGTGTCATGATGAGGTCACTAAGGTTAAAATTAAATATGGTAACCAAGGGCAACACAAATTGTTTTTTCAGGAGGAAGATTGTAACCTAGAGCTACACACATTGTTCTGTTAGGAGAAAGGCAATGAAGTTAAACTTAAAGATGTCATGAGGAAAATGGTTACCCAGGGCAACAACCACTGTGATGTTGGTAAAGTTAAGTGTAAAAACCTTAATACAATTGAACACCTTTTGTGATGTCAGGAGGAAGATTGTAACATAGGGTAACGCCCATTGTGGTGTCAGGAGGAAGTCACTAAGGTTAAGCTTAATCATAGTAACCTAGGGCATCACCCATTGTAATGTCAAGAGGAAGATGATAACCCAGGGCAACACCCATAGTGGTGACATAAGAAAGTCATTAAGGTTAAGGTTAAAGTTGGTAACCAAGCACAACACGAATTGTGATGTCAGGAGGAAGCTGATAACCCATGGTAATTGTGATGGCAGGAGAAATTCACTAAGATTAAGCTTAAAGATGGTAACCCATGGCAACAAGCATTGTGATGTCAGCAGGATGATGGTAACACTAGGAAACACCTATTGTGATGTCAGGAGGAAGATCGTAACCCAGAGTTACAAACATTGTGATATCAGTAGGAAGTCACTTAGGTTAAGCTTAAAGATGGTAATCCAGGGCAACAACCACTGTGATGTCAGGAGGAAGTTACTAAGTTAAAGATGATAACCCATACCAACACCCATTATGATGTCAAGAGTAAGTCATGAAGGTTAAGTTTAAAGATGGTAATCCAGGGCAAAACCCATTGTAATGTCAGGATGAAGTCACTAATGTTAATCTAAATCATGGTAACGCAGGAAAACACCCATTTTGAGGTCAGGAGGAAGATAGTAACCCAGGGCAACAAATAATATGAAGTCAGGAGGACATCACTAAGGTTAACCTTAAAGAAGGGAACTCATTGTGGTGTTAGGAGGAAGTCACTAAGGTTAAGCTTAAAGACAGTAACCAACGGCAACAAACATTCTTATGTCAGGATGAAGATGGTAACCCAGGGCAACACCCATTGTGAAGAAGTCACTAATGTTAGGCTAAAAGGGGGTGACACAGTTCAACACTCATTGTGGTGTTAGGAGGAAGTCACTAAGTTTAAGCTAAAAATGGTAACCAATGGCAACATGAATTGTCAGGAGGAAAATGGTAAACCAGGACAACCCCCATTGTGATCTCAGGAAAAAGTCACTAACTTTAAGCTTAAAGACGTTAACCCACTGCAATACACTTTCTGATGTCAGGAGGAAAAGGGTAACCAGGACAACATTCATTGTGATGTTAGGAGGAAGAGGTAACCCTGGGCAACAACAATTGTGATGTCAGGAGGACGCCACTTAGTTTAAGCATAAATAATGTAATGCAGGGCAACACCCATTCTGATTTTAGGAGGAAGAGGGCAACACAGGGCACATACCCATTTTGGTGTTAGGAGGAAGTCACTAAGGTTAAACTTAATGATGGTAACATAAGGCATCACCCATTGTAATGTCAGAGGAAGATGGTAACGCAGGGCAACACACATTTTTGTGTCAGGAGGTCGTAACTAATGTTAGACTTAAAGATGTTAACCCAAGGCAACACCGATTGTGGTGTGAGGAGGAAGTCACTAAGGTTAACCTTAAATTTGGTAACCCAGGGCAACACCCATTGTGATGTCAGGAGGAAGAATGTAACCCAGCATAACACCCATTGTTGTGTCAGGAGAAAGTCACTAATGTATAAGTTTAAAGATGGTAACCCAGGGCAACAACCATTGTAATGTTAGGAGGAAGTTACTAAGGTTAATCTTAAAGACGGGACCCAGGGCAACACCCAAGTTATGGCAGGAGTCAGTTAACCCAAGGCAACACTGATTGTGGTGTGAGGAGGAAGTCCCTAAGATTAACCTTAAATTTGTTAACCCAGGGCAACACCCATTGTGATGTCAGGAGGAAGAATGTAACCCAGAGCAGCACCAATTATGTTGTCAGAAAGAAGTCACTAATGTTAAACTTAATAATGATAACCCAGATGGTAACCAAGGGCAACACTCATTTGAGGTCAGAAGGTAGTCACTAAGATTAAGCTCATCATTGGTAACCCAGTGTGACACCCTTGTGAAGTCAGGAGGAAGATGGTAACCCAGAGCAACACCAATTATGTTGTCAGGAAGAAGTCACTAATGTTAAACTTAAAAATGATAACCCAGGGCAACACCCACGGTGGTGTCAGGATGACATCACTGAGGTTATGCTTAACGCTGGGATCCCAGGTAGGAACCCACTGAGGCATCTGGAATACGTCTCTGAGGTTAAGCTTGAAGCCGGTAACTCAAGGCAACACCCACTGTGTCATGGGGTCATCATGGGGACATCAATGAGGTTAAGCTTAATGAGGGTAGCCCAAAGCAACACCCACAGTAATGTTAGGAGGATGTCACTGAGGTTAACTTTAATGATGGTTAGCCAGGGAAGCATCCACTGTGACGTGAGGAGGACATCACTGAGGTTAAGCTTAAAGGTGGTAACTCAGGGCAAGACACAATGTTGTGTCATGAGGATGTCTCTAAGATTAAGGTTAAAGACGGTGACCCAGGTCAACTCCCACTGTGGGATCAGGAAGACATCACTGACATTAAGCTTCACCATGGGAATCCAGGGCAACACTCACTGAGGCATGAGGAGGACATGACTAAGTTTAGCTTAACAATGCTAACCCAGGGCAACACCCATGGTGAAATCATGATGACATCACTGAATGTAAGCTTAACTATGGTAACCCAGGACAACACCCACTGTGGTGTCACAATGACGTCAATGAACTTGAGTATAATGATGTTAACCCAAGACATCATGCACTGAGGAGTCAAGATGACTTTACTGAGGGTAAGCTTAATGATGGTAACCCAGGGCTACACCCACTTTGTGTCACAATGACAAAACTGAGGTTAAGCCTAAAGATGGTATCCCAGGGCTACACCCACTGTCACGTCATAATGATCTCACTGAGGGTAAGCCTAAAGATGGTAACTCAGGGCAACATCCACTGTGACATAAGGAGGACGTCAAGGATATTAACCTTAAAGATGGTAACCAGGGCAACACCCACTGTGATATGAAGAGGATGTCATTGAAGTTAAAATTAAAGACGGTAACCCAGGGCAACACCCAAATGACATCAGGAAGACGTCACCGAGGTTAATCTAAAAGAATGTAACAAGGGAAAAACCCACTGTGATGTCAGAAAATGTCACTGAGTTGGACCTTAAAGATGGCAACAGAGGGCAAATCCAACTGTGACAACAGGAGAACATCACTGAGATTAAGATTAAAGAGAGTAACCAAGGGAAAACCCCATTGTGACATCAAAATAACGTTACTAAGGCTAAGCTAAAAGATGGTAACCAAAGGAGAAAACCACTGTGATGTCAAAAGGACGTCACTGAATTAAGCTCAAAGATGGTAACCAAGGAAAAAACCCACTGTGACATCAACAGAACAATATTGAGGCTAAGTTAAAAGACACTAACCAAGGGAAAAGTGAACTGTGACATCAAAAAGATGCCAGGGTGGTTATGCTTAAAGACAGTAACCCAGGGCAAAACCCACTGTGATTTAAGTAGGCCATCAAGAAGGTTAAGCTTAAAGAACGTAACCGAGGGCAAAACCCACTGTGATGTGAGGAGGATGTCACTGAGTTTAAGCTTAGAGGTGGTAACTCAGGGTAAGACATACTCTGGTGTCATCAGGATGTCTCTGATATTAAGGTTAAAGATGATAACCCAGGGCAACACCCACTGATGCGTCAGGAGGATATCACTGACGTTAAGCCTCACAATGGGAGCCCAGGGCAACACACATTGAGGCGTGAGGAGGATGTCACTAAGTTTAAGCTTAACGATTTTAAACCACGGCAACATCCACTATGGTACCATGATGATGTAAATGAAGTTGAACATAATGATGTTAACCAAGACATCATGCACTGTGGCCTCACGATGACTTGACAGAGGTTAAGTTTAATGATGGTAACCCAGGGCTACACACACTTGGCATCACTATGACATCACTGAGGTTAAGCCTAAAGATGGGAACTCAGAGCTACACCCACCGGGGCATCATGATGAATTCAGTGAGGTTAAGCTTAAGGACAGTAACCCTGGACAATACCCACTGTGGAGTCATGATGATGTCACTGAGGTTAAGCTCAAATACAGTATCCCAGGTTAGCATTCAATGTGGCATCAGGCTGATGTCACTGAATAAAGATGGTAACCCAGGGTAGAACTAACTTTGACATCAGGAGGACGTCACTGAGGTTAAGCTTAAATACAGTAACCAAGGGCACCACCCACACTGATGGGAGGAGGATGTCACTGAGCATAACTTTAACTATGAAAACCCAAGGCAACACCAGCTATGATGCCAAGAAGAAGTCACTCAGGTTAAACTTACAGAGGATAACCCAGGGATATCATGAGGAAGATGATAACCCAGGGCAGCACCCAGTGTTGAGTCAGGAGAAAATCACTAAGGGTAAGCTTACAGTTGGTAACCCAGGGCAACACTTATTGTGATGTCAGGAGGAATTCAGTAAGGTGAAACTTAAACATGTTAACCCAGGGCAACACAAATTGTGATGTCAGGAGGAAGTCACTAAGATTAAGCCCATAGATTCTAACCCAGGGCAACACCCATTGTGATGTCAGGAGGAAGCTGAAAACCCAGAGCAACACCCATTCAAATAACAGGTGAAAGATGGTAACCGAAAGCAACAGTCACTGTAATTTAGGAGGACGTATCTAGGGTTAAACTTAAAAATGGAAACCCAGGACAACAGCCATTGTGATGCCAGGGGGAGGTTGGTAACTGAGGGCAACACCCATTGTGATATCAGGAGAGAGTCACTACGGTGAAGCATAAAGATGGTAACCAAGGGCAACACCCATGTGATGTCAGGAGGACGTCACTAAGGTGAAGCTTAAAGATGTTAATCCAGGGCAACACCCATTGTGATTTCAGGAGGAAGTCACTAAGGTTAAGCCTATAAATGTTAACCCAGTCCAATACCCATTGTGATGTCAGGAGGAAGTTGACAACCCAGAGAAACAGCCATTTTGATGTCAAGAAGAAGATGATAACCCAGAGCAACACCCATTGTGATGTAGGCAATGATAACTAAGGTTAAACTAAAAACATGGTAACCCAGGACAACACCCATTATGATATCAGGAGGAAGATAGTAACCCAGGAAAACACCCAGTGTGGTTTCCAGAGGAAGTCACTAAGGTTAAGCTTAAAGATGGTAACCCAAGCTAAACCCATTGAGATGTCATAAAGAAGATGGTAACCCAGGGCAACACCAATTATGGTGTCATGAAGAAGTCACTAAGGAAAAGCTTAAAGATGGTAACCCAGGGCAGTACCCACTGTATTGTCTGGATGACATTACCGAGATTAAGCTTAACTCCAGTAACCCAGGGTATCACCCACTGTGGCATCAGGATAACATCACTGTGGTTAATCATCAGGATAGTAACCAGGGGTACCAGTCCTGGTGGCATCAGGAGGACTTTACTGAGTTTATGCGTGATGATTGTAGCCCACGGAATCACCCATGGTGATTTCAGGAGTATGTCCCTGAGGTTAAACTTAACAATACTAACCCAAGGCAACACCCACTGCAATTCCAGGAGGACATCACCGAGGTTTAGCTTAATGACAGTAAGGAAGGGTCCTTACTGTCCTCCTGAGGCCACAGCACCCACTGTGGCCTCAGGAGGACGACATTCAGGGTAAGCCTAAGGATGGTAACCAAGGGTAGAACCAACAGTGACATAAGGAGGATGTCATTGATATTAAGCTAAAATATGGTAACCCAGGGCAGCCCCCACCGCAGTGTCAGGAGGATGTCATAGAGATTAAGCTTACCGAATGTAAACCAGAGCAACACCCATGGTAATGTCAGGAGGATGCCACTGAAGATAATCTAACAGGTGGTAACCAAGGGAAAAACCAACTGTGATGTCAAAAAGACCAAGAGTAAACCCCACTGTGACATCAGAAGTATGTCACTGAGGTTAAAATTAAAGACAGTAACCCGGATCAACACCCAGAGTGAGGTCAGGAGGATGTCAATGAGGTTAAAATTAAACATGATAACCCAGGGCAACACTCAGTGTGATGTGAGGAAGACATCAAGGAGGTTAAGCTTAAAGATGGTAACACCCACTAGGGCATGAGGGTGACATCACTCAGGTTGACTTTAAAAGTGGTAACCCAGGGCAAAACCCACAATGACCTCAGGAGGACTTCACTGTGATTAAGAATAAAGATGGTAACCAAGGGAAAAACCCACTGTGAGGTCAATAGAAGGTCCCTGAGGCTAAGCTAAAAGACGGTAAACAAGATAAAAAAACACATTGTGACGTAAAAAGATGTCACTGAGGTTAAGCATAAATATGACAACCCAGAGCAAAATGTACTGTGAGTTCAGGAGGACGTCACTGATGTTAAGCTTAAGACAGTAAACAAGAGCAATACCAACTGTGACATCATGAGGACATCCCGAAAATTAAGCAAAGATAGTAAACCAAGGCAAAACCCACTTTGACCTGAAAAGGACATCAGTGAGGCTAAGTTAATAGACAGTAACCCAGGGAAAACCCCACTGTGACGTAAAAACGACATCACAGAACTTAAGCTTAAAGATGGTAACCCAGGACAAAACCCACTGTGAGATCAGGAGGATGTTAGGGAGGTTAAGCTTGAAGATGGTAACACAGGGCCAAACCCACTGTGACATCACGAGAAAGTCATTGAGATTAAGACCAAAGACATTAACCAAGGGCAAAATCTACTCTGATGTAAGAGGATGTTAGAGAGGTTAAGCTTAAAGATCTTAACCAAGGGAAAATCCCACTTTTAGGTCAAAAGAACGTCACAGAGGCTAAGTTTAAAGATGGTAACCAAGGGATAAACCCCCTTTGACGTTAAAAGAATGTCACTGAGGCTAAGCTAAAAAATGGTAAACAGGAGAAAAACCCACTGTGAGGTTGAAAAGACATCATTCAGGTTAAGCTTAAAGCCAGTAACCCCGGGAACAACCCACTGTGATATCATTAGGACATCAAGAAAGTTAAGCTTAAAGAAGCTAAACCAGTGCAAAACCCATTTTGACATCACAAGGACATCACTGAGGCTAAGCTAATTGACAGTAACCATAGTAACAACCCACTGTGACATCAAAGGAATGTCACTGAGTTTAAGTTTAAAATGATAACCTAGGGCAAACAAACTGTGAGGTCAGGAGGATGTCACTAAGGTTAAGCATAAATGGTAACCCAGAGCAAAACCCACTGTGACATCAGGAGGATGTCACTGAGATTAATATTAAAGATGGTAACCAAGGGAAAATCCCATTGTGACATAAGAGGACTTCACTCGAGTTAAGCTTAAAGATGGTAACCAAGGGCAAAACACACTATAATGTGAGGAGGACGTCACTGAGGTTAAGCATTAAGACAGTAACCCAGGGCAACACCCACTGGAGTCAAGGTGACATTAATAAGGTTAAGCTTAATGACGGTAACCCAGGACAAAACTGACTGTGAGGTCAGGAGAACATTACTGAGCTTAAGCTTAAGGGTAGTAACTCAGAGCAAAACCCAATGTGACATCAGGTGGACATCACTGAGGTTAAGGTAAAAGACAATAACCAAGGGAAAATAAAAACCATTGTGATGTTAAAAAACGTCTCTGAGGTTAAGCTTAACGTCACTGTGGTCTAAGGGAGTTAAGCTTAAAGACAGTAACCAAGGGCAACACCAACTGTGGCATCAGGGGTACATCACTGAGGTTAAGCTTAATGACAGTAACCTGGGGCTGTACCCACTGTGGATGTCATTCTAGTCTATCTTAAATATGGTAATCCCGGGGCACTTCCACTGTGGCATCAGGAGAATGTCACTGAGGTTAAGCTTAAAGACAGAAACCCAGGGCAGAACCCCTTGTGGTGTCAGGGGGATGTCATTGAGGTTAAGCTTAATGATGGTAACCCAGAGTCACGCCCACTGTAGCATCAGGAGGATGTCACAGAGGTTAAGCTTAACAACAGTTACCCAGGGCATCACCCACTGTGGCGTCAGGAGGTTGTCACTGAGGTTAAGCTGAAACATGGCAAACCAGGGTACCACCCACTGTGGCATCCTGATGACATCACTGAGCTTCTCGTCACTGAGGTTAAGATTAATGATGGTAACGAATGGCAGCACCCACAGTGGTGTCAGGAGGACGTGAGTGAAGTTAATATTAATGATGGTAACCCAGGGCAACACCAGATGTAGCGTCAGGAGAACGGAAGGACGGAAACACCGGGCAACACAAGTTGTTGTGCCACGATGATATCACTGAGGTTTAGCTTAGAAGTGGTAACCCAGGGCAGCACCCACTGTAGGGTAACGAGGATGTCACTGAGGTTGAGCTTGATGATGGTAACCCAGGGCAGCATCAACTGAGGCATCATGAGGAAGTCACTGTGATTGAGATTAAAAACAGTAACCCAGGGCCATACCCACCGTGGCAGCAGGAGGGCATCACTGAGTTTAAGGTTAAATATGGTAAACCTGGGCAGCACTCACTTATGGCATCAGGAGGACATCACTGAGGTTAAGCTTAAGGATGGAAAACCAGGGCAAGACAAGCTGTGGCATCAGGAGGAGGTCACTGAGGTTAAGCTTAAGGACGGTAACACAGGGAAACACAAGCTGTGGTGTCACAATGAGGAAACTGAGGTTGAGCTTAATGTTGGTAACCCAGGGCTGCACCGACTGTGGCATGAGGAAGACTTCACTCAGGTAAATTTTAACAATGTAACTTAGGGCAGCACCCACTGTGACATCAGGAGGACGTCACTGAGGTTAAACCTAAAAACATTAACCCAGGATGGCACCCTCTGCGACGTCAGGGGGACATCACTGAAGTTAAGCTTAAGGACAGTAACATAGGGTAGCACCCACTGTGGTGTGAGGAGGACGTCACTGAGGTTAAGCTTAAAGACGCTATCCAGGATAGCTCCTACTGTGGCATCAGGAGAATGTCACTGAGTTTCAGCTAAAAGACAATAACCCAGGACAGCACACCTGTGACGTAAGGTGGACATCACTGAGGTTAAGC